>APFE031721851.1:186099-196454 GCA_000404065.3 Pinus taeda
AGTGATCTTGTTCAGCGCCCGATAGTCAATACAGAGTCTCCACGTCCCATCCTTCTTCTGTACCAACACGCTCGGGCTCCCACAGGGCGATGAACTCGGACGAATGTGACCTTTCTGTAGGAGCTCCTGATTCTGCCTCTTGATTTCATTGTTCTCCAAAACGGAGCACCGATAAATTGGTCCATTGGGTAGCGGTGCACCTGGGGTCAGATCGATGGAGTGCTTGACTTGACAGTGCAAAGGAACCCCCGCCGGGGAGGTGAAGATGTCCTCGTACTCCTCCACAATATTGTCCATCTGTAGTTGTCGTGCAGAGGGGCCCCGTTTGGAGGCCGCGGCCACTGTCTTCTTCTTTCCTTGAGGGCGTATCGTCAGGAAAACAAATTTCCCGGTTTTAGAAATGATCTTACTACATTGTTTTGCTGTAATCAGAGAGAGGGCGGTAGGTGGTGCCACCTCTGGTATCCTGAACAACTTATTTCCCAATGTAATAATAACAGCACAGGGCCTTGATTCATACACAACATGTTGCTTCCACAAGTATGGTTTTCCTAGTAATACATCACAAACTTCAAGGGGAGAAATGTCACACAATACCTCATCTGTGAAGGGCTTGATGTTGTATGGAAGGTGACACTGCTGGCTCATGCGAAGATCTCGTCCTTGGTGAAGCCACCCGATGGTGTACAGTTGTGGATGTGTTGTGGTCTGTAAGACCAACCGCTTCACGACCTCTGCTGAAATGAGGTTCTTTTGGCTCCCCCTATCGACAATGAACTGTAGCGGGGATCCCTTTACCCACATCTGGGAGTGGAAGAGACACTCCTCCTCCTCTGGATCTTTGGGTTCCTCCTTCTGTATCTTCGTGGTGGAAATGGTGGCGTTGGGCTCCACATCGATAATCTACTTCCCTTTGTCATTCCCCTTGTCGAGTTCTGACTCAAAGTTGGAACATGCATCTGATTCTGAAACCTTTAGCTCGACCACTAGTGACTGCTTGGCCCGACACTCACTTGTGTTGTGGGTGGAGCTCTTATGGAACTCACACCATTTTCCCATGTCCTTTTTCGGCTTCGCAACGCTGTTCTTTGCTTGCAGCTTTGGCGGGTTGTATTGGGTTGCCCTGCCTTGGCTTTTTCCTTTGTTCTGTGGTTTAGGGGCACCTTTCCCTTGCTTCGGATTCACAGATCCAAAGTCTCGCTTCTTCTATTTAGACTTCTGCTCGACCTTGACGACATATCGGTATGCTATGCCGAGCGAGGAGATGTTCAGGAATTCTATTTCTTCCTGGATGTACTTGTGTAGGCAGCCGCGGTATTTGAGTATCAAATGCTGCTCCAAATCCATGATACCCAACTTTGTGTGAAGGGTATGGAAAAGATTAGTGAACTCTGACACGTCTTGGTTCCTTGCCTGCCACAGCGTGGTCCACTTTATGTATTGATCCTCATAGCTTCCGACAGGTTAGTACTGCTCCTTAATGGCATCCTGGAATGAATTCTAGGTGGGTGAGGCTGAAAATAGTGAGCTGTTATTTTCATCCTTCTGCTCGCAGTAGGTTTCCCACCAGTCCTTGACATGGGGGGCTGCTTTGAGAAGAGAAAAAACAATCTTTTCCTGACTCGAAAATTCATGAACATAAAAATAAATCTCTAGTAGATTTAACCATTTATCTACGGCATCTACATTTATCTGACCCTCAAATATGGGGATTTCAAAATTAACTTGTACCTTAAAGGGCGTGGCATTTCCAGTGTAGTTGCTGGAAGCTGATGCGTCGCTTCTGGGTAGCTGCTGAAGGATCTGGGCAAAGTTGTCCATCATCGCGTTCCTTTGTCGCTCGAGGGCTTCTTCGAGCAAGATTTTGATAGGATCTCCTACCCCCTCGTCTTTCTTCTCATCCGCCATAGGAGGTCGTCAGGATTTGCGAGGCTGGGCTTGCAAAGGTTCGACCAGTTCAAGCCCTAACTCCTTATATCCCGACCTCGTTGGGGACATGCAAAGAGAAAATAAAGAAAAAGAAGATTTCTCTAATACCACTGATCCATATTTAAATAGGAATGCAACAAATTACAAAGATAATCATAAACACAGATATGCAGCAGAAAAAATACTTCATTTCATTAATGTAAAATACTGAAAAATGCTTACAAACAGTAATGGAAATAAACCAGCTAGGGCGATGGTAGCTTATCTCTGAGAAGAGATGTGGCAGCTACATGCCTCTAAACCATGTTACAATGAGGCTCGAAGGTCTATTTGTTGTTGAGAAACAATGGAAAACCCTTCACATCCCAAAACCTAACCCTAGAAGATGAAACGCCAAATTGTGGGCCCTGTTTTGGGTAAGTTAGTACATCAACTTCCCGAGGTCGTAACCTTGGCATACGATCTCTGTTTGACGCGTACAATAGCTCGCCAAAAAGATCTATCTGAGCACTACAACTTTGGGAAGGGCAACGTCGTTTAGGGCCTCAAAACGGCTCCAAAAGTTCAAGACTCGAAAAACTGCTAAAAATAGTAAGTTGTGATACAATTAAGGAAACTGAAAATGCTGAGAGAAACTATGGTGGGGGTCCAGGTGGACTTGGCAGGTGGCCACCAATATCCACCTGGATCATCTTTATCTTGATGATCTTATCCTTACTGGTAGTGATCCCAACCTTATAAACCATGTGAAGTTCAGACTTAAAAAGAAGTGTGAAATGACAGACTTAGGATACTTGCATTATTTTCTTGGTCTTCAAGTCTTGCAATCCAAGGAAGGTATTTCTCTGTCCTAATCCAAGTATGCCTGTGATCTTCTACACCACTTTCACATGGAAGAATGTAAGCCAACCCGTTCTCCCTTTCAGTCTAGAGTCAAACTTTCAGTCACTTGTACTTCCCCTGAAGTTGATGCTACCTTATACCGTCAACTTGTAGGAAAATGTTTGTATCTGACCCATACCCATCCTGACCTTTCCTTTGTTGTTGGCCTTATTGCTCAGTTTATGAAAAAACCACATTAAAGTCATTGGAAAGTAGCTAAAATAATACTTCATTATGTTCGAGATACAATTTAGTTTGGGATTCATTACAGTGTAGAAGCATCTCCTTTATTGGTTGGTTTCATTGATTCTAATTGGGTTGGTGACCCTAATGATTAGAAGTCTAATGCAGGTTATGTCTTCACTCTTGGTTCTGGACCTATTACATGGGATTGCAAGAAACAAAGTGCCATTTCTCTTTCTTCAGCAGAAGCAGAGTATCGTGGTGTCGTAGAAGCTAGTAAGGAAGCCTTGTGGCTTCGTCAGATCCTGTCAGAGTTTGGCTTTCAATAGCAGCATCCGACTACACTTTGGTGTAATAATCAAAGTGCCATTCAACTATGTAAAGATCTTGTCCATCATCAACACAACAAACACATTGAACTACACATGAACTTCATTAGAAAGCTCATTCATGACCATATTCTTGAAGTGAAATATTGTTCAACCGATGATCAAGTTGCAGACATATTTACAAAGGCTCTCACAGAGGCAAAGTTTACTAAACTTTGATTATGGTTGGAGTTCTGGAAATTGTCACTAAGGGGGCATAGGCTCTAATGCCTTATTCCTTCTCCTATAATGTCATATTTGTACATCCTTCAAATCTATCCCAAGTTGTTCTTAAGGGGAGATGTTAGGATATTTCGACACATAGGAAATAGTTACTTATAGATTCGTCTTGTGTAGAGTTAGGTAAAGTGTGTTTATTTACTATGTACATTTGTAACTTACAAACCGATAGTCGCGATATGTTCTAGACATGAGTGATCTAATGGTTCATTCTCTCCTCAGTATTACTGACACTTGATCTGTGACTTAACACGCAATTGGTCCATGATCTCTATTTAAAGAGCATGGAGGGTCATTTGTAGGGTGACCATTCATGAGAGAAGCTTATGTAAATTTTATTTCTTTTATTAATAAATTGCTTGAAGTGGCTGCGTTGCCTCGGGCTGTGGATTGTTTCCCTCTTTGAGGGTTTTAACCACGTCAAGAATATTAGCATATTAATTTGTGATCTATTTGTGAGCGGTGTCCTTTGGTGTTCTATCTCAGAAACTTACCCTATAAATTCCTACATATGCAAGGTTGTTTCTCTCTGTTGGAGAAAATGAAGAGGTTCTACCAGAAACTCTCCTTCTGGTTTGATGTTCCCATCATCATGAGTTACCATTACTAATTTAACTTATAAAAAAATAATTACATACTAATTTATTTCATCAACTCATTTACCTGCACATTTTCCTAGTTAATTATATGCTGAGGATTATACACATATTTTTTTTAACAAAGTTACATGGAAAACATCATGAATATAAGTATTCCTTGGTAGTGCGAGCTTATATACTATAGGTCCAACTTGTTCCAATACTTGAAAAGGACCACAGTATTAGGGTGCTAATTTAGCACACCCTTTTTACTACAAGGTACTTTTATTTGGCTTTACTCGCGAATACACGTGATCTCCTACCTAGAATTCTCTATAGTTTCTTTTTTGTCCACATCAAATTTTGTCGGTCTAAGTTGGGCGGCCTTCAGGTTCTGGCGAATCTTTTTAACTATTAGCTCCATCTCAGCTAGCATATCAGGACCCAATGTTAATTTATTGATAGGAATGTTCCATTCTATGGGTACTCTACACTTTCTTCCATACAATGCTTCAAAGGGACTCATTCCCAATGATTCATGATGTCTGTTGTTATAAGAAAACTATACTAGGTGGATGTAGTCTTCCCGCTTACTTTGTTGCTGCATCACAAACATTTTTAACATATCCTCCAGAACTTGATTAACCCGTTCAATTTGTCCATCTGTCTTTGGATGATAAGTGGCATTTAATTGGATGTGTGTGCCTAATTCAGAGAAAAAGGTCTTCTAGAATGTGGATGTAAATTTTATATCCCTATTTGAAATCACTACTTTTCGTATCCCGTGCAGTCTAAATATCTCTCTCATAAAGATATCAGCAATTTATATAGCCTTGTAAGTGAATTTTACCGATAAAAAAATGAACGGTTTTACTTAGCTTATCAACCAAAACCATAATCAAGTCATGCTACTTTTTAGTTCAGCACAGACCTATAATAAAATCCAAAGTGATCATCTCCCATGTCCACTCAGGAATAGGAAATGGTTGAAGTAATCCAGTAGGGTGTTGGTGTTCCACCTTCACCAGCTAACATTCTAAACATTTAGCCAAATATTCAATAATTTCCTTTCTTAAACCTGACCAAAAATAACTTTTCTTGATAGTTGAGAGAAATTTTTGGTATCCACGTTGTGCAACATGAGGTTTCCTATGAAACTCATCCATTATAAATTGTTTAATGGAATTATGATTAGGGATATAAAGCCGATTTACAAATGTCAATAGTTTATCATGATTTTTTCCATATCAGATTTTTCTCCCTTATTTTGAGCATTAACTGTTTGCTGCCAAAGAAAGGTATATTCCAAATCCTTAAGAGATGCTTCTCTAATCATATCAGAGAAATTTGACTTCACTTGGCTGAAATGTATTTCATAAATGCAATGTAGTTTCCTACTTAATGCATCAACAACACGATTTTCTTTTCCTTTAAGGTGTTTTATCTCAAAATCAAATTCGCTTAAAAAGGTTGTCCATCTAGCTTGACAACCATTTAAAATGGGTTGATTCAAGAAACTTGTAAGACTACTATGATCTATTAATAATGAAAATTTCTTCCCCAACAAGTAGTGCTGCCACATTTTCAATGTGTGGAATACTGTTGTTAATTCAAGATCATAAGCAGAGTAACATTGTTCATACTCCTTTAGCTTGTAGGATTCATAGGTTATGACCTTTCCTTTTTGTGTTAGTACTCCTCCAACGCCTTCCTTACAAGCATCTATGCATACAATGAATGGGTTTTCCATGTCTGGAACTATTGAACAGGTAAATCCCCTCTGCGGACAGAGGCGATCCCACTAGCCTAACTGAGGTCTAGCAACAATCAAACAACGCTAACATGCAGGTTCCTAATTGCAAAATAAAGGCCAAGATGAGAGCCTACCTCGAATCCAACGCTTATATTCGTAGAAGGGTCGTCGCTTCCGTTCTTTCGCTTCAGCTGGTCAAAATCCTCACGATCTCCGTGAATAGACACCTGCACATGCAAAGAACAAGACAAATACAAGCATAAAATCCGAGAAATGCAACTATGTATCAGTCAGAAAGGATACAACTCAAACATCATAATAAAGACACATGAGTGGAACCATAACGATAGTCATCTATTATTAAATAATAGGCAGATAAAGATACAACCAAGATTCTCACATTGAACCTATTCTCTGGCTGGGCGAACAGCTATGTATGCCTTGCAATAGACCTTCTCTCTCTCAGGATTCCGGCAGCATAACCTCCCTATGCTTCAAGACTCTTACTATCACTCTAGCATTACTCCAGAACTCCTTTGTCAAAAACTAGCTTGTCTAATGCATGAGGACAAACTTTTATAGATGGAGAAGGGAGGAAGATTCAATGTACCAGGACACCCATTGTGGATCGACATTATCTCCGAAAAGCCACTGAGGATAGATGTCAAGGATAGATGATGACTCTCGACCTCTATCGGGTGGATTTTTCCCTCAAAAGACTTCATGATCTGAAAGGAAAAATCATACGGGCGCGTGTTTGCCAAAAATCATTACCAAACTTAGTTGGCGCGAGTGTTGTTCTAGGACAGAGCGCCAATGGGCGCGCCCCCTTTTGAGGATCTCAGTGATTGGCGTGGGTAATACACTGTGTACCTGCACCAATGGAAAAAGGGAACTTTTCAGGGATAATTTGCAGAAGGTGTCTTCAGGGAACATGAAGTACATACTCAGGGGAACATAATGTAAGTGTTTTTAGGCTATGTCACTGTTCACAGGTCCCGGAATGTATCCTCCAATGTACGAAAACAGGGGTAATAGGGACGGTGACCAACGGTGACAAATTACTGTGTAATAGATGCCCCCTAAAGCATGAGACCCGAGAGAGAGAGAGGGGTGAAATGCTTTACAAGTACACATATAGCTGCCGCCGAGAATCTGCATTGAGAGATAGAACTGATATTTCGATTACATGTAGTCTAGGCATGGGCGCAACCATCCAAAATACATACGAAGAAGGTCTGTGGTATGGACGCAACCACCCAGCTGAAGAGACCATGATGATAAGAAGTATGGTCGCAGCCATCCTAAAAGACTCAGGTATGGTCGCAGCCATCCATCAATGAGTCATGTAATAATGATCCACAAACTCGCAACCTGGTTCACAACAGACTAGAACCAGGGTCTTGCGCTCCATCCAAACCCGAACAAAGTACAAGTCCAAACATGTGAATACAGGAGCTGAAGTCGAACATGCATGAACATCGTCTGATTACCAGTCAATATTGGGAACTGTTAACAGATGCGAGAGGTACCACCAATAATGACAATGGCCCTCAAGGTACTATAGGTACAATCTACGGCGTGTGAACTAGTGATCTGAAGTCGAACACCCGTAGAATCATTCGATCGGGGGCCAATGATGAAAACCTCGCGTCGAACACGAGGAACCTGCCATTGAGGCATGCAGGGTCTAAGGCACCGGCAGGGAGTCTCTAGATTAGCTTCCTGGATAATGAGTTGAAGTCGACAGGAAGTGATCTTCATCGAAGGTGGGCCATAATGTTTCCCACATCATCGACACGAGACAGAAAGAGACAATATTTTTTGTGTGAAATATCAGAGGGAGGTTGTTTCTTTTTAGAGCTCAACTTCTCTTGAACATATTGGCGGCACGACAGTGGAATTGGCAGTATTTGACATCAATAGATCAGAGGTCATGATGACGAGGCAATGAGCAGATGAGAGGTCAAATAGGATTACCCAAACCCACGGAGGCAAATGTGAAACGAGATGAGATATCACCACCCAGACATGAATGCAAACAGTGCCATGTTCAAGAGCGACATACTGCCAACACGACAATAATTATGGTTCCCAAAATTTTCTTTTCCCCCACCATTTCTGGCGAGTACCCCAATTATTTTTAACAAGCCTGATGGGGATAGCATATGCTTGTTCTATAATCCGCCTTTCGGGCGAACCTGTCGCTATATTTTAGCGAGCCTAGCGACAGTGAAACACGTTCTCGTCCATTTGGACGAGTTTGTCGCTATTTGGTTTTAACGAGTTTAACGACAAAGATAACTCGGTATCTTTCAATTTTAGAGAGTCTGAAAGAAACGGAAAGGAGACTCCAGGGGTGTCCTTTTTCGTAAAGTTGTGTCTCTCGAGCCCGAAAATGTATAAAACTGTGCTCGAAAGAACCACCCAATCATTACGATCGAGCTGTACTTTTCATGAATAGTGACTCTGATCTGAAAAAGTAAAAAAGTGATCAAAATCACGCCGCTTCGTGACCGTTAATGAACCGGAAACGAAAAGGGTCCGACAATATTTTCATTTTTACACGGTCGGAAAAGGGTTTAAAGACGACCGCCTCTCATTTACATTTAACGAGTCGAGAGGAATAACTCAGCAATCTTTTCATCTTTAAACGGTCAGAAAAGAGCTAAAAACGGACCTCCATTTTTATTCTCTTTAGCGAGTCAAAAAGGGAAAAAATACTCGGCAATCATTTCATATTTTACGAGTCAGAAAAGAGCTTAAAGGTGACTCGGGTATGGGTTCATTTTTACACAATCTTGAACCGTAGAGAACTTTGCTTGGATTTGGTTTCATGTTTACACAAGCTTGAAACGAAAAACTATGCTTGTTATAAGTTCGCATGCCCCCAGCATAATGACGCATAACGAGGTACATGCCCCCCAAGCTTCATTGCATTCAACAAAGTGGATGGAATGAAGGTTCACTTTCGAGATCATGGAAAGACTCGACTTGGATTTTACGAGATCTTAATCAAAGACTCGATTTGGAAAGGGAGTTGTTTCATTTTTTAATGAGGTTGACACAGTAAAAGAACTATCCTCATAACCCTTGTTTCATTTTTTAACGAGCTTGACACAAGATCAGGAACTATGCTCGGACCAGACCTAGTTTCATTTTTTAAGGAGCTTGACATAGGAAAACGAACTATGCTCCGACCAATCCTAATTTCATTTTTTAAGGAGCTTGACATAGGAAAACGAACTATGCTCCGACCAATCCTCTACAATCTACCTATATAACCTATCCTTGTTTCATTTTTTAACGAGGTTGACACAAGACAAGGAACTATCCTCGAAACACCCTGTTTCATTTTTTAACGAGGTTGACACAGGAACAAAACTATCCTCACGGTAGCCTGTTTCATTTTTTAACGAGGTTGATACAGGAAAAAACTATCCTCGCGGTAGCCTGTTTCATTTTTTAACGAGGTTGATACAGGAAAAAACTATCCTCGCCAGACTGCCTCATAATGAATAGGAAGTCGGTGCTTCCAAGAGTGATGCTCCCGGTGGGAGGTCAATGTCTCGGAAGTCAGGACCCAATGCCCCCAGGACACTATGTACGACAGCGGCATGGTTGGGTACAGGCACGGGATGAGTAGCCACGTAGTTGACCTACGGTGGGGCAGATACAACTAGTGGATAAAAACCAGGAGGGGATGACAACTGCGCAGGAGGCACCGGGGGACTAAAGAAAGATAATTGATCTATAGTCACAATCCTTCCATCGTGTGGAAAGAAAAACACACGGAAAAGTGAAGAGACAAGGGCCCCCATGGCATAAACATAGTCATGACCAAGGAGAAGATTGAAATCTAAAGCCCCTTGGGTAACCAACACGTCTATATAGACGGTTTTGCCTCCCAAAGTAATAGGGAACTTTGGAAGGATCCCCAAAGGTTGACTGGTTCCTCCGTCAAATGCCATCAGATTCTGCGCAACAGGCACAAGCTGTGGGGAGCCCAAAGCTTGCCAAGTAGTAGAAGGCATAAGACTGACAGATGCACCCTCATCCAAGACAGTGCCAGGTACTGCCGTATCATAGGCATATACTGTAATCTGGAAAGGCACATGGGATGGAAGGCGGAAAGCAGTCAGGTGACTCCAGTCGAAGGAAACGACTGAACTACTTGGTGGGGGAATTGTATGGGTCTGCGAAACCAGAGATTCTGGGTTCGATCCCTAGTATGATCGCCAAATTGTTGAATAGGTAAATCCCCTCTGGGGATAGAGGCGATCCCACTAGCCTAACTGAGGTCTAGCAACAATCAAACAACGCTAACACGCAGGTTCCTAATTGCAAAATAAAGGCCAAGATGAGAGCCTACCTCGAATCCAACGCTTATATTCATAGAAGGGTCGTCGCTTCCGTTCTTTC
>APFE031721851.1:211686-232840 GCA_000404065.3 Pinus taeda
TTCCCAACAAGCTTTGCAAGGCATGTGCTGTTGATCACCCAGCCAAAGGAGGATTTGACGTCAGAACTATGGTTGTATTCTTCTTTGTTTATATAGACGACTATCATTATGGTTCCACTCTTATTGTCTTTGTAATGATGATTGAGTTATATCCTTTCTGATTGATATATAGTTGCATCTATTGGATTTTATGCTTGTATTTGTGTCGTTCTTTGCCTGTGCAGGTGTCTGTTCACGAGGATCGTGGGGATTGTGACCGGTCAGAGCAAAGGAATGGGAGCGATGACTCTTCTACAAGTACTAGCGTTGGAATCCAGGTAGGCCCTCATCATCGGTCTTTAATTTTCAATTAGGAGCCTGCGTGTTAGCGTTGTTTGATTATTGCTAGACCCCATTTGGGCTAGTATGGATCGCCTCTGTCCGTAGAGGGGATTTACCTCCACAACGGAAACATTAAATCTTAGCTTTCTCTTCCTACACATATGGTACATATCGCAGTAAAGAGTTAAATCGTTTTACATATTCATCCATAGTTAAGGATCCCAACCTTAAACCATGGAACGCCTTCGCTTTTTCATAATAATAGTGCTTTGTCAAATCTTTATCTTTGAAATTCTTCCCATGTGACTTGTTGTTCATCAATTTTCCTCACAGTTTTTATTTCTTCCCACCATAGTGTGGCCTTGCTTCTTAGTTGATACACTGCCAGTCGAGCCTTCAAGTTATCTTGTATTCATAGATCTGAAAATATTTGGTCATATATATTACCCATGCTTGTGTTGCTTCTTAAGTTTCACCTTCAAATATTAGGGGTTATATCTTTTTAAATTCTCCTTGAAATTCATTTTTCTGTCTTTTTTACTTTCGCTGCTGAGAGACATTATCATAATGTCCTTCGTCATTATCTTATCCTTCTGTTGATTCAACATTATCTTCCCTTTGATGGAAGGTCGTGGTTTTATTTTCGTTACTGGCACTGGGGTTTAACCCACGTTGATTTTTTCGATCGAACAAGATTTTCAGAATTCTCTCTTGTTCTTGTCGTAATCTTTCATTATTAGTTCTCAAATTAGTCATCTCAGCATGTAACTCTTGAAGAATTTTGAGTAGCGCATCATTGGCCTAGCGAGACTCTTCTCCTAATTGTATCCATATTTCTAGATTGGATCCTACATACGTTGCCTCTGACTAAATTAGTGGTCTAGATCCCCTATGCATTTTGTCCTTGTGACTCTTTGTATTCCTCTGTGTTCAATCAACCACACACAGTTCCACTTATTTTTCTCCTAAAAGTTTTAGTGTCGTAACTTGGCGCTCTGATACCATATGTCACAACTTTCACCTTATAGTTTTAATGATATATATATATATATAGCGTTTATCAAGGTTCTCAGGTTTGTATATATTAACCCATATTGGATCTTTAATCATAGGTCATGGATCTATATGTTGCATGATTATATAATTACAATGCCATCATTACAAACAACATTATTCGCTTACTAAAATCATTGAGTAAGTTATTACTGGTGAGTTTTGATATTTTCATTCAGATTAAATAATTACTGTGGCCTATATCTATTACCTCAACTATTCTTAAGGTGGATTAATCTATTAACGAAGGGCCTAGAACGTTCTCAACAAGGGTTGGAATTGCCAACTACTAGTAAATGTCTGAGGTCGATTTACACCGTCAGATTAAAGTTTTGATGATGAGACGGTTGAGATTATCTTGGTGTTCATTAGGTTATCGACACCCTCCCCTGTCTCACGCTTAGTCATTTTTCTTTTCTCTCGTCCGTTGCGCGAGCTCTGCAACCGAGTTCACATGGTAACTAAGGTGTTGGCTTGGATAGGTTTGAATACCTTTCTTATAAGTTAAATTTCCAAGGTAGACAAGATTCTCACCGTAATTCAAGTCTTGATTTCCACAATACAGGTCTTCACCGAGATTTACCAGTTAACCATCAGGAATTATGGTTGGCAGTTCTTCAAAATCCTTAGTGAACACAGTTAACAATATTGAACGATATCTTTGAATGGCATTATGTGATTTTATTGTTTGGGGTTTCGTCGAGGTTAGATTTTAACGACCCTATCTAACTCGATATGGCCCTCTCATGGGGTTCTTGGTTATGAAATTTCAGCAAGATTTATGGCAACTTGAGGTATTGGCATTTCCTCTTTGTTGAATTCGTTTGTTACGAGTTCAAAATGCTCATGTATAATTGTTTTCTAATTTTGTGCTCCTTTCATCTTACAGGTAATAGTTATGAGCTTTTCCGACCCCCTTTTCATTTTTCTTTCCTGGCAGTATGAGAGTGTTTTACTTACCCACGACTTAGCGGTCTTGTTCTCTAGGTTGGTTCGTTCTTATGGCTCAAATGCTTCCACGATTTGGTTATGAATTCGACTAGATAATTTTTAGAAGTATTTTTTCCTGAGATATAATTGTCCTCTAGCAGCCCGAATCGTAACTAGGTCAATGCTATATTAGCATTAGGTCAATGCACTCAGTCTTAACTTCTACTGTGCGGGTTTCCTCTGATATTTATCGTTATTTTATTTAAACAGTCTTAACTTCTACTGTGCGGGTTTCCTCTGATATTTATCGTTATTTTATTTAAACCAGGGTTTTGTTATTTCTCTTTGTTTTGAGTCTAGTGTCCTTCGAATGAAAGAATCAAACTCAGTTTGCTAATTCTTGAGTGTCCAGTATCTGTATTTTTATGAAGATATTGCATGCTTATCTATATACTTGGAAATAAACCACTGTGCAAGTTATAGTTTTGTTCTTGACTTCTATCAGCGGTAATGTAGAAGAAACTCTAGTCAATTCTTGTAATTAAGCTTCATAAATAAACAACAGTTTAATCATCTGCTACATTTATTTTTCTTTATATTGTAGTATTTAAGATTCATTTATTATTTCTATTACCAAATTAATGTAGAAAGAAAATAAAGAGTTTCAATTAGATTGCATAACAAACTTATCTCTGTTTTCTTCCCTTTTTTTTTGCAATGTTGTTGTTGCTTGGAAGATCTCAACACCCATACAGACCGTATATGTATTAAGTGTTTTGTACTTAGTTTGAGTATCTTGAAATCTCAATACTAATAGTCCAACTTCAAATCCCATACCTTCAGAGGGTATCTCGAAATCTCCCACTGGTTTATTGCACCAGCGCGAAGAATTTATGGGTTTATTGCACCAGCGCGAAGAATTTATGGTTTCATTTAACAACGTCCTACCTACTCAACTATGTTCGTTACTTTCCTCTCCCAAATTCTCCAGCCCCCTAGGATTTCCTTAAATTTTTCTTTCGAAGAAAAAGGCGAATAACCACCTCGACTGTCTAAAAAAAATTTAACAATTATTTTCCTTTTCTCAAAAACACTTTTATTCTTATTATATATTCATAAATTATCTTACCGAACAACTATATTTCTTTTCATATTCTACCAAATACATTATGATGGAGAAACACTATTATAATTATAATTATAATTAAAATGAAAATAAAATAAAAATAAAAACTATAAAATAAGTTAAATGTCGATGTATCATAGAGTGTTACACATAAATCATCCGCTGTCCATTTACTCTATTCGAGAGACATGAAAGTGTTAAATATTAAACGTGAAAAGAATCTCTGTACTGGGTATTGATTCTTTCCAACAATTTGAAAAGAGAAAAGAGTATATTGGGTTAGGTTTTTTGTTTTTTTTTTTGTTTTTTTTTTTCTCTTTTCTCTGGCCACTTATTAATTTTTTGAGATTATATTTAATTATTTTGAAAGAGAATGGAAGTCACAAATTTGGTATTGTTTTTACTAACAATTTGAAGAGATTATTTACATGGGTTAGGAATTCTTTTCTCCATCGACTTTTCAAAATTTTAAGGGATTTATTTAATCATCTTGAAAACAAAGAAAAGTAACGAATTTATAAATGGGTGTTTTTTCTTCCCGCATGCAAGCTAGGTCGGCTGTTTTTATGATGAATAATGTATTTTTCAAAATTACTTTATAGAGAATAATAGATAATTCTTATCCGTTAAGAAAATGTTTTGAAAGATTTTAAATAAGTATATTTTTTATATAAAATTAATAATATTGGGTTATTTTTATATAAAATAATAATATTTATTTTTTCTAACCATTTTGAAAAAATATTTATATTGGGTTAGGATTTTTTTCCTCTCCACTTTTTGAATCTTTGGGGATTTATTTAATCATGTTGAAAGCAAAAGGAAGTTACAAATTTGGTATTGTTTTTTTAAGCATTTGAAAATAATATTTATATGGGTTAGGAATTTTGTTTTCTGTTTACTTTTCAAATCTTTAAAGGACTTATTTAATCATTTTAAAAACAAAAAAAACAAATTTATAAATGGGTGTTTTTTCTTCCGGCATGCAATCTTTGGGGAATTTATTTATTCATCTTAAAAGCAAAAAAAATTATAAATTTGGTATTGTGTTTTTCCAACCATTTAAAATAATAATATTTATATAGATTAGGAATTCTGTTTTCCATGTACTTTTCAATATTTTAAGGGATTTATTTAATTATTTAAAAAAAAACAAATTATAAATAGGTGTTTTTTCTATGGGCATGCAAAATAAGTGCACTGTTTTGTGAATAAATAATATACTTTTCAAAAGTTACCCTATAAAAAAAATATTTTAAGAGATTTTAAATAATTAATTTAGATATACAAAAATAATAATATTAATATATTAAATAACATATTATTAAATATATATTTTCCTTCCATCATTATTCGCATTCATAGTCTTGATACATTTCTAAATGTTAATCTCATCATTCCTTGTTTATAATAATATGGATATTTTTACATCTTCGTATCATGTTCGTAAGTATGAACATTTTCCATTAACATATACATATTTTAGTTTGGTGGTATGTCATATGATATTTGTATGGTATTTATTAAATTTTATTTGGATAGAACAACATATCTGATTGATAAATGTTCTGTAACATAAATAATATACAGTATAATTTTTTTTTTATTTTTTTTTATAATTTCAAATTTGTTAAATATTTTATAGAATTTGGTGTAATTTTTAAGTAAAAAATTATTGAAAATAAATTATTTCATTTATGTTTTTAAAATAAATTATTTATAATATTTATATCAATTTTAATATTTTAATTTTAAAAGAAAGAAATTTATTTTTATTAATTGATCGAATTTTATTATTTTACTAAAAATGTGAATATAGAAAGCATTTTAGTTGTATAAGTTTGAAATAAATAATTATATAAAAACCTCAGAAAAAAATATCAAAATATCATATACCTAAATATATTGATTAATATATAAAAATCACCATTAGCAAAGAGTTGCTCCCTATAAGCATCTGTGGCTTTCTAAGTAGCTTGTTGAATTAAGGAACCATAGTGTAACGACCACGAGTTGCAGTGAGTTCGGGCACGCGGGCGAGTCAAATGAAAGGACAGTGCGGTGGTAGCAAACGCGAAGGATGAACGAACAAATGCGAAGGCATTTGGAAGTTATACCCCGTGGACAGTCCCAGGCAAGCCGAGGGCGGGCGAACCGATGGGCGAGCCGACGAGTAGATGAGCCAATGAGGGGCGAGTTGACTTAACAAAGGGCGCGCTGGCTCAAACGGATGGGTGGGCCGACGAGTTAAGGGGCGAACCGACACATTATAGTGGAGTTCGGTACGTCGGCCTGGGCGCCTCCACATGACGAACGACATGTATACATAACTGGGGGTGAGATGAGTGGAAGGCATCGATCATTCGATCAAGGAACAACCAAGAAGTGCAAGTTAGTTTAGTTCTGCGGTAGGAGCAAGGTGACGAGCTGATGAACCTGCACAACGGGTAAACCGAGGCGCGTGAATGGATTTCGTGCAGGCAACACGATGTGCAGCTCATCGAACGAAGGAAGGTCGAGGCCGTGAACGAGATTTCGGGCAAGAGGTGACATGGGTGCGTCTGCACCCTCCGAACGAAGGCACGATTGGCTGAACGATATTTCGGGCAGGGTAACACGGTGTGGGCGCCCACTGAATGAACGGTTAACGAGTCGGTTGGAATCTCGTGCAGGGCGACCTGCGGGTGGATGCGCCCAACGATGGTGGACGATACGTGTCGGGTTTGTGAACAGAGGTGCGGTTGGCATGCAGAGGTGCCCGGGTAGATTGGCACGGTAACACGAGTAGCAGCGCCCGAGTTGGGCAAACGACACGGCAAGGTAAAACAGAAGTGTTGGGTTGTGAATGAAGGTGCAACCGGCGTGCAGAGGTGCCCGAGTTGGATGGCACGGTAACACAGGTAGCGGCACCTGAGTTGGGAAAATGACACAACAGCTGAACGAACGCGTTCAAGGGTAAACGACGAGTTGGGCAAGTCGTGTGACGATCGAGCGGAGCGCCAACGAGTTGTGAATGTAAAATTTGGCTAAGTGTAAATTTGGGGTCCTCAAGATTTAACTTATATATATATATATATATATATATATATATATATATATATATGATTATTCAGGCAGACTCATTATAGGGAGTTGCCCCTCCCTTTATACTGTTGTGCATTTATGTGTTAATACTATTTATGGTGAATGTTAATGGTTTTCACTGTGTATAAAGGAAAACATAATACTTGGTAAAGAAAAAAATAAACTAAGTATCGAAAGTAGGTGTAGTCCACGATCGCAAGTATTGGTGAAAAGAAAGTGGTCGGTGGTGAGTACCACTAGTGTAGGGGCGTGACAGGTGGTATCAGAGTTGATGAATGACGGGGAGTTGAATACTTGATATTCAAGGTAGGTGATTCAGATAATCAAGGGAGATGCCTATCTTGCAGAAAATGGGTTTTGCAACCTTCGAAGAATTTAAAGGAAGTCACTTGAAGAATCAAGTGTTTTGGAACAAAGACTTGCAGAATGGGGCAACGACTCATTCGAAACGAAGGATGCTCTTCGTGCCTTGGTCAAGGAAGGGATCTCTGACATGAATAGGGATGAAGCTTATCAACTTGTAGGGAAAGTGGACTTGTTTGATGCAGAACTCAAGGAATTGAAAATATGGCAGAGCTTGATTCAAGAGAAGTGGGAATGGCTAATTCTTGAGAAGAAGTAGTTCATAGCTTTCATTCAGGATAAGGAGAAAGCTACAGATTGCGATGATAAGAAAGAGGAAGCCGTGATAGTTGAGGATGTTGCAAATATGACAACGATGGAGGATGAACTTGAGATTGATCAAGTTGGACCAGGATCGTGTAGTTTGCAGACATTGGTGGATGAGAAAACTCACATGGAGGAGCCTCGCGATGAAGTAAGTATTATTGATACTTGTGTTTCAGTTGAGCATTTGGTAGATGAACCGTATGCAGGGAAGAGCAGAATCAGTTTGTCGATGCAAGGGAGGATATTACCATGGATGTCTACAATGAGACCTTGTATGGAGAAGAAAGAATTATTGACTCTTGCAGGACTTGTTGGGGTTGTTTGTGACCTTATGCAGAAGGTACAAGGGCCTGTGACAAGGGAGGAACATGATAATCGTTGAGGAGGAATGGGTCATGCTTTAGCCACATGGAGAGTTGGCTAAGTGCCCGACATGACTCATGGACATATTGGAGGAGGGCACACACTTGAGTATGGTGATACTTGCGTGGACTTCTCATGGCCGAGACCAAGAGGAAGTCTTAGTGGAACCTTCAGTGGGGGAGCCATGGTGGAAGAGACTCATGTGATGATGATATGGTTAGGTGACCGAGTTCACTAGACTGGATTTGCAGGGCTTGGATGAGGATGACTGATTGTTATGATGGGTCTACCTAGTTGGATGACATGGGCAACTTGAGTCATGGACATCGAGTTGGAGACATGGAGCATGGCAGTCTTATGCAGGGACATTATGTAGGAGCACTTGTAGAGGTGTCACTTATGGGCATCTAATGAGGAGTACCAAGGTAGGGATGTTGTGCAAGTGGATTTGCTGGTGTGACATGGAGATGTTTTATTTATGAGCCGATGGAGATGTTGTGCACTCTTGTACAATAAGGCCATGGATTAGTTGGATTTGCGAGTATACTATTGGGCATTTCTTCTACAAGGAGAGCTGAGGCATCTTGCAAACACCTTTGGGCCGAGACATGTATGCTTGCTGAGAGGATGGTTGGAGATGACTCATGGAGCTCATGATGACAGGAGGTTGTGACTTTTTGGGACTTCATATATGGTGGACTTGGAGGATCTGATACATTGAAGAGCTGAGGTCAGGGACTTTGATGCAAGATGGGGTGCATACTTTTGAGTACATGTATGGGGTGTGCTCGAGAGAGTGACTTGATGTGGAGGATCGATATGGGATACTTTGAAGTGATGGAGTTACAACGATGATGATGCCTTGGTGGCAACACTTGGGCATGGGTTGAGCCGAGACTTAACTACTTTTGACACATGGGAGTTGATTGATCTATGATCATGGGAAACACATGGGAGATGAGACAGGTGTATACTTGTTTCTATGGTAAACTTGAGGGATGGCACATTACAGATGTGATGGAGGTGGTTTCATGGACTTGGATGTGGCACATAAAGAGTCGGATTTGGTGAAAGGATCTCTTCATATTGAGGAGATAGATGTTTTGCAGATGGATGATGATGTTGGGATAGATGCGGCTGATTTCATGCAACACATTGACACCAAACGTCATGGACAACATGTTGCAAATGAGATGAGGACTACTTCATGGACCTGGACATGGCTTAGATGGAGATGGATTCTTGATCGAGTTGATGTTGTGACAGGAGTCTGAGAAACGACTGATGATGGCATGAAGATGTGCATTCTTATGAATTGAGTGTGACAGTTGGATTAGCTACCTGACTAGTTCGAGTCATGAGGGCTAGCAATGTACAAAGATGTGCTAGCATTGTGTTGGAGTATCATATCAGCAGTTCACATGAGGAAGATACATGATGAGGTCGACACGATATGTTGCAGTAAGCATGTAGCTTGAGATGGAGGGACCAGCCTTCCACAGCGGGAGCAGCATGTGGAGATTGCAGCAGATGTGGTTGATGATCACAGATTAAGGAGACTTTCCGATGTATGACATACCGATGGATTGTCTGCCTTGGTATGGATATCTTGGTGACAGATGGTTGCTGGGATGAGATATTCTCGAGGACAACAATAATTTCAAGTGGGGGAGAATGTAAGGGCCACGAGCTGTGGTGAGTTCGGACGTGCAGGCGAACTAAATGAAACGACAATGCAGTGGTAGCAAATGTGAAGGATGAATGAACAAATGCGAAGGAGTTTGGAAGTTATACCCTGTGGGTAGTCCCGGGCGAGCTGACGGGCGGGCCGACGGGCAGATGAGCCAACGAGGGGCGAGTCGACTTAACAAAGAGAGAGCTGGCTCAAACAGATGGGTAAGTTGATGAGTTAAGGGGCGAACCGACGCGTTATGGTGGAGTTCGGTGGGTTGGCTTAGGCGCCCCCACACGATGAACGACATGTATACATAACCAGCGGTGAGATGAGTGGAAGGCATTGATCATTCAGTTAAGGAACAACCACGAAGTGCGAGTTAGTTTGGTTCTGCGATAGGAGCAGGGCGACGAGCTAATGAACCCGCACGATGGGTAAACTAAAGGGCATGAATGGGATTTCGTGCAAGTAACACAACATGCAGCCCATCGAAGGAAGGAAGGTCGAGACCGTGAATGAGATTTCGAGCAAGACGCGACATGGGTGCATGTGCACCCGTCGAATGAAGGAACGGTTGGTCGAAAGATATTTCGGGCAGGGTAACACGGTGTGGGCGCTCGCTGAATGAACGGTGAACATGTCGGTTGGAATCTCGTGCAGGGTGACCCGCGGGTGGACGTGCCCGACGAAGGTGAACAATACATGTCGGGTTTGTGAACGGAGGTGAGGCTAGCGTGCAGAGGTGCCCGGGTAGGTTGGCACGATAACACGGGTAGTGACGCCTGAGTTGGGAAAACGACACGACAGCTGAATGAACGCACTCAGGTGTAAACGACAAGTTGGGCAAGTCGTGCGGCGACTATGTGGACACGCCAACGAGCTTTACTGAACGAGTTGTGAATGTAAAATTTGGCTAAATGTAAATTTGGGGTTTCCTGAAGATTTAACACACACACACACACACACACACACACACACACACATATATATATTGATTATTTGGGCAAACTCATTATAGGGTGTTGCCCTTCCCTTTATACTGTTGTGCATTTATGTGTTAATACTGTTTATGGTTTTCACTGTGTATAAAGGAAAACGTAATACTTGGTAAAGAAAAAAATAAACTAAGTATCGAAAGTGGGCATAGTCCATGATTACAAGTATTGGTGAAAAAAAGTGGTCGTTGGTGCCGCACCTCCTATAGTACAGTTGGAAGAGTACCACCAATGTAGAGGCGTGGCACATAATGTCCCTTGTGCCTTTGTCAACCCCTCTTCACATTCTTCCTTTGCGGCATAATAACACGTCAGCATTGCATGCATCGAAATGGGGTTACCAATGAGACAAAAATATAATATAATGAAAACCTCATCCCTATTAATCATATTAATCTCTACCGACAATATCGATGAGCCATAACCAAGCATCCTATAATAAAAGTGACTCGTGTACCTCTTTGTGTGTGCAAGTATGGAGCAGCGATAGAAACAAGGTTTCTTGTGTTCAACCACCTGGACCTCTTCTACATGCAATCAGAACTGTGATGCACTGGGACTTGTGATTTCGGGTGTAACTGTGAAGACGGCCAAAGGCGTAGCGGCCCCAATTTTAAGAGAATTAATTTAAAGAGAAGATTTGAATTATAAGGTTAATCTAACGTGTTAGGTTAATGTTATTTAAAATTGGGTTAGTTTTTATATGAAATATTAAGAAGAATTTTTAAATTATACTTTTATTTAAAGAGTAATAAAATTATTTAAAAAACTACAAACTGACTCATCATTTTTATTCAATAAAATCCAAACCTCATAAAATATTTCTAAGAAATAGATTTTCACTCCTTTCATATACTTCTAAATCTTAATCTCTTATAAAAATTACCATTTAAAAAAATTACCATTTAAAAAAATATTTGATAATTTTTTAAAAACCTTTCAAAACTATTTAAATCATTAACGTAATTTAATTTAAAATTAAATAAATCATTTACATTGTTGAAAACAGGAAATTCTTGGAATCCCATCGATTTAACTTTGTTAATTTGTCTCGCAATAACTCATCCGCCACTGCTTGCAAATCTCTTGATCTCTGTGGAACTCTAGACATTGGATCTCTCATTCAACAATTTTCCCGGGCCAATATCTTTTCTCGATCAGAATCTCTCTGCCTGCCATAATCTGCCGGGCCAATATCTTTCTCGATTTGAATCTCTCTGCCTGAAATAATCCGCTGGGCAAAAATCTTTTCTCGATCTTAATCTCTCTGCCTGCCATAATCTGTCGGGCAGATATCTTTTCTCGATCTGAATCACTCTACCTGCCATAATCTGCCGGGCCAATATCTTTTCTCGTTCTGAATCTCTTTGTCTGCCATAATCTGGTATCCTCATTCTCCAAATGCATTGCATTACAGAGTGTGAAATTCTAGTCGAATGAATTCGATGGTACCATTCCTATATCTCTGGGTCAACTTACAAATCTTTGGCACAGTTACCAAATTCGGCCGTACCGGCAAAAAAAAAAAAATCGGAAATTCGCCGATTCCGTTCGGTAGGGCGAATAATTCTTCATTTTCCAATTAGGTACGGTACGGGGTGGCTTTGAATGTTTTTTGTCAAATTTTTTATCAGTTATGTCCAGTGTCACTGTGCTGTCACTATGCTGTACAGTATATAGAACAATGAAGCTCTGTGTAACTATGGATCTAACTTTGACAAATCGTTGGTAATAGAGTAAGTAAATTGAGTTTTAGATGTGGAAATTTGACAATTGAAGAATAATTCAGTAATCCTTAATCTTTTTCTATGGTATTTTTTTATATTAGGATTAAGTTGATTAACTAGAAAATGGGAAAAAATATAAACAATAACTTAAAAAAAAAAAAAAACAATAATTTTATATTATAAAAAAACAATTTTTATTAAATTTTTCTATAAAATGTTAAATATGGTTAACAATTTAGTTAAAAAATTGATTATTTTAATCTTAGTTTGACTTCCGTATTTTATTATATATTATTTACAAATTGTTTCGGACATAATATGGTATAATCCAAAACAAATTGCTGATACTAAAATGTAAATTTTTTATTGAATAATTAATTTTCTTAAAAATGAATCAATATTGCCATTGACATTAAATAACATAAATAGCTCATATACATAGAGGCATCATGTGACTCAATTGTTTTAAATGAGAGGTGAGTTAGTAATTTCTATATAATTGGAACTAAAAAATATATAACTTCTAACTTAATAAAGATTATGAAATAATAAACTGGTTGCAAATTGGTACCTCTTTTATATAAAACAAAAACCTAATTTCTATATTTGAAAAAAATTATAAATGGAGAAATTTTAGTGTTAAATGGATAACTAATTAGTAATTTCCATATCATGGCAAATTGCAAAAAAACAAGGATAACATCTATCTTAAAAATAATTATAAAATAGTAAGTTCTTTGCAAATTGGTAACTCTTATAAAAAACAAAAACCATAACTTCTATATTGGAAAAAATTATAAAATGACAAATTTAAGTGTTAAATGGATAACTCCTAAAAAAAATAGAAAAATGATAAATTAATATTAGAAGAAAATTATAAAGATATAAAATGGTAAACTTTCAAATCCACAACTTTTATACAAAAATATAGAAAAACAGTAACTTCTATATTACAAAAAATTATAAAATGGTAAAATTGAGTTTACAATGGATAAGGCTCATGAAAAATAGAAAAAAACAAAAAAGATAAATCCAATATTAAAAAACAATAAAAAATAGAAAATGGAAACCTTAGTTGCACTTGCAAATGCATAACTCATTTACAAAAGCATAGAAAAACCACAACTTCTATATTACAAAAAATTATGAAGATAAGTTTGCACTTGTGAATAAAAGAAATAGAAAAACAGTAACTTCTATATTACAAAAAAACATAAAATGACAAATTTCAGTTTAAAATGGATAACTCTAATGAAAAATAGTAAAATGATAAATCCAATATTAAAAAATACATATAAAAAATATAAAATGAAAAATCTTAATTGCAAATCCATAACTCCTATACAAAAGTATATAGAAAAATGGCAACTTCTATATTACAAAAAAATATAAAAATCAGAAATTGCAGTTACCTAAGATAACTGTGCACTTGTGAATAAAATAAATGATAATAAAGGTAAGTTTCGCTTAAAATAATAATTAAATTTACATGAAAAAAGCTATAAAATAGTAATAAAGATAAGGTTACACTTGTGAATAGAATAGAATAGAAAGTAAATTTACATTTTAAATTTTATATATAAAATAATAAAATAATAAATAACATGTAAAAATTTATGTAGTTACAAATGGTATAGTAAGATTGGTATGCTTAAGAAATTTGCATGCTACATGTTTTATATAAAAAACAATAAACTAAATTTACATGTTCAATTTTACATTAAAGTTTGGTAGAAAATTATAAGTTTGCACATGTATTTTTTTTTTCATATTAAATATAAATTATGTCACAGAAGGTAAGTTCTATTTTTTAAAAATTGCAATAAAACTAGTTTACCAACTAATCTTTTATTTTGGAAACCTTCTACAAGTAATGAGAATTAAAATGGAATTATGTCTTAATGTAGTAGAAAAGTATACTTAGAAATTATAAGTAAAAACTTATTCCCTTCCATAAAGAATTCTTGCTCAAATTAGTAGCAAAACGGAGTTAGAATTAATAATTTGTTCTCTTTCAACAAAGAAAATGCAGTAGTCTATAACGCGACTTTTTGAAAGCTTTTCCGACGTATTTTTCAAGTCAAAATCCGGTAGCAATTCATTGGAATCCCAAGTTTGATAGCTAGTTTCTGCACAATCAATGGCTCCCAGGGGTTTTTCAGGGCGCTGAATCCAAATATGCAGTTAAAAAACCATTTTAACTGCTAAAAATCAAGATTTAACTTCATTTCTTCCGCCGGATTCCGTCACCGGAATCTCCAAAAAGTCGCATTATAGACAACTCCAAGAATTTTGGATCAATGCATGTACCAAACACTTTTGGAATATAGGGAATTGTAAGTTTTATATTAAAAAATGCAAATATATTTAAATCACATTTTTGTTTTTATTCTTATAATTTTTTTATGATATCTACTACCAGGTTGGAGTATAGTGATTACCTGGATTGCATTCCATTGCAAAGCAAGGATACTGGATTGCATTCCATTGCAAAACAAGGATCACTGGTGTGGAATTCAAATAGAGGGGCTATTTCCCTTAGTCAACCAAAAAGATTGGGCACTGCCACATATTGTGTCATAAATTTGGATAAGATAGGACAGATAACAAATTGAAATTAAATGAAAACTATTATTTGTTATTTGTGATCAAATATTTTGTCTTTGTTCTTAATAGACATGTGAATATTAATTTCCTTGTATCTATCCAATTATCACTCTAGTTATAGTTTTGAAATTTTTCCTGGCCATATTTGCAATTTTCTACTAGATTTCTAGGAATTGTTGTGTTTTAGGTTCACATAGACTACCATGTTTTTAATTCAATTATAAGTAATCTCATAAGTAGGCTTCTATGCATTGCCTCTTTTATATTCTCTATAGTTTGAAATTTTTTGTTTTTCAAAATATGTACAAATATAGTTCAATGAATTTGAATGACTTTTTTTCTTGCGAACAGGATACTTGGAAACCCTCTAAAGGAAATTGATGGCACCTAGATCAAAACTTCCTGAATGGAAATATCTTGAAAGAAAAAATGATGGAAAAATTTATTGCAAGTTCTGCAATAATACTTGTGAGACATCAGTGACTCGAGCAAGAGATCATTTGCTTGGCATTGTGGGTGGAACTGGTGGAGGAGTGGCAGCATGTACTAAAATTGATGAAGATGTGAAGAAAAGTTTAAGTGAAGAAGTCAATGCTCATAAGCAAGGAAAGGTAGTCCAAGAAGCAAGAAAAAAAGAACACAAGATACACTCATGGGAAGAGAAAATGTTATTAATTCAACTCCAAGCTCTTTCTTACCATTTGTGGCATCTACAACATCTTCTATGCCATATGGATCACAAAGAGAACCTACTTTACCAGACGTTGATCCAACACAACAAACATTGGAGAAAGCTTGGAAGCCATTGGAGCGAAATGAGGTAGATGATGCAGTTTATGATTTTTTCATTGGTTGTAATATTTCTTTTAACACTATCAGAAGCTCATTATGTCATGATATGTTAAAAAATATTGGCCATTTTGGTCCCTCATATGTTCTTCCCAGCTATGAAAGTCTTAGGACCAAAGGAATTGATAGGAGCAAACAAAGAATAGAGGAAAGAGTTAAACCAATAAGGGATTCATGGGCTATTTCTGGATGTACTTTAGTTAGTGATGGTTGGATTGATCGCCAGTCTAGACCTCTCGTGAACACACTTGCTTGTTGTCCTCAGGGAGTGATCCATTTGTCTACTATTAATTGTATGGACAAAACAAAGACTGCTGAATATTTATTTCAGATACTAAAGGACACCATATTATCTATAGGAGAGGACAATGTAGTCCAAGTTGTCACTGATAATGCATCCAATTGTGTTCGTGCTGGTGAGCTATTGATGGAGCATTTCCCTAAGTTGTTTTGGACACCTTGTGCAACACATTGTATTGATCTAGCCCTTCATGACATTGGTAAAATAGGTTGGGTGCAAGTAAATATATCTCAAGCAAGGCAACTGGTCAAATTCATTCTTAAACACCGATTGAGTTTGAGTATATTTAGAAAATAAAAAACCAGGAATCTACTGAGCCCAGGTGACACTAGATTTGCCACCCATTTTATTGCACTACAAAGGGTGGTAGAGCAAAAAGTTGCATTACGATCATTCGTATGCAATGAAGAGTGGGTGAACTCTCCTTTGTCAAGGTCAGAAGGTGGTAAACTAATAGAGAAAACAATCTTCAATGAAATGTTTTGGTCATGTGCAGAAAAAATCATCTCTATTTGTGAGCCTATTGTACAAATATTGAGGATGGTGGATTCTAATGCTGCATGTATGGGTTTTGTATATGAAGGAATGGATAGGGTAAGAGAACACATATCATTGGTATGTAAGAATGATAGTTCAGTATATAATCCAATATGGAGAATTGTGGAAAAAAGGTGGTGTATGTTGCATACGCCATTACATGCTGCGGGGCTTTTTCTAGCACCTAATTACTTTCACGTTCCTAAGGATAGAGATATCATGGAGGGATTTTATAATTGCATGGAGAGGATGTATCATGATCCTGAGATACAATATAAAATACGAATACAATCAATATCATATAGGCAAGGGACTGGTCATGCTTTCACTACAGCTAGGGCACTACGAGATATGCACCATCCAGAGGTCACCCCTGCTCAATGGTGGTTTCTCCATGGATATGAGACACCTCAAATACAAACATTTGCAGTCAGGGTGTTGAGTCAGGTATGTAGGCATCATAATTATTTATACTTTGTATGTATATTTGCAAATTATTCCATGTGTATTGAATTTTATTGGATCGAATTATTCCATGTGTGTCCTTTAGTATAATAATGTACATGGAATAATTTGCAAATATACATACAAAGTATAAATAATTATGATGCCTACATACCTGACTCAACACCCTGACTGCAAATGTTTGTAGTTGAGGTGTCTCATATCCATGGAGAAACCACCATTGAGCAGGGGTGACCTCTGGATGGTGCATATCTCGTAGTGCCCTAGTTGTAGTGAAAGCATGACCAGTCCCTTGCCTATATGATATTGATTGTATTCGTATTTTATATTGCATCTCAGGATCATGATACATCCTCTCCATGCAATTATAAAATCCCTCCATGATATCTCTATCCTTAGGAACGTGAAAGTAATTAGGTGCTAGAAAAAGCCCCGCAGCATGTAATGGCGTATGCAACATACACCACCTTTTTTCCACAATTCTCCATATTGGATTATATACTGAACTATCATTCTTACATACCAATGATATGTGTTCTCTTACCCTATCCATTCCTTCATATACAAAACCCATACATGCAGCATTAGAATCCACCATCCTCAATATTTGTACAATAGGCTCACAAATAGAGATGATTTTTTCTGCACATGACCAAAACATTTCATTGAAGATTGTTTTCTCTATTAGTTTACCACCTTCTGACCTTGAAAAAGGAGAGTTCACCCACTCTTCATTGCATACGAATGATCGTAATGCAGCTTTTTGCTCTACCACCCTTTGTAGTGCAATAAAATGGGTGGCAAATCTAGTGTCACCTGGTCTCAGTAGATTCCTGGTTTTTTATTTTCTAAATATACTCAAACTCAATCGGTGGTTAAGAATGAATTTGACCAGTTGCCTTGCTTGAGATATATTTACTTGCACCCAACCTATTTTACCAATGTCATGAAGGGACAGATCAATACAATTGGCTGCACAAGGTGTCTAAAACAACTTAGGGAAATGCTCCATCAATAGCTCACCAGCACGAACAAAATTGGATGCATTATCAGTGACAACTTGGACTACATTGTCCTCTCCTATAGATAATATGGTGTCCTTTAGTATCTGAAATAAATATTCAACAGTCTTTGTTTTGTCCATACAATTAATAGTAGACAAATGGATCACTCCCTGAGGACAACAAGCAAGTGTGTTCACGAGAGGTCTAGACTGGCGATCAGTCCAACCATCACTAACTAAAGTACATCTAGAAATAGCCCATGAATCCCTTATTGGTTTAACTCTTTCCTATATTCTTTGTTTGCTCCTATCAATTACTTTGGTCCTAAGAATTTCATAGCTGGGAAGAACATATGAGGGACCAAAATGGCCAATATTTTTTAACATATCATGACATAATGAGCTTCTGATAGTGTTAAAAGAGATATTACAACCAATGAAAAAATCATAAACTGCATCATCTACCTCATTTCGCTCCAATGGCTTCCAAGCTTTCTCCAATGTTTGTTGTGTTGGATCAACGTCTGGTAAAGTAGGTTCTCTTTGTGATCCATATGGCATAGAAGATGTTGTAGATGCCACAAATGGTAAGAAAGAGCTTGGAGTTGAATTAATAACATTTTCTCTTCCCATGAGTGTATCTTGTGTTCTTTTTTCTCTTGCTTCTTGGACTACCTTTCCTTGCTTATGAGCATTGACTTCTTCACTTAAACTTTTCTTCACATCTTCATCAATTTTAGTACATGCTGCCACTCCTCCACCAGTTCCACCCACAATGCCAAGCAAATGATCTCTTGCTCGAGTCACTGATGTCCCACAAGTATTATTGCAGAACTTGCAATAAATTTTTCCATCATTTTTTCTTTCAAGATATTTCCATTCAAGAAGTTTTGATCTAGGTGCCATCAATTTCCTTTAGAGGGTTTCCAAGTATCCTGTTCGCAAGAAAAAAAGTCATTCAAATTCATTGAAATATATTTGTACATATTTTGAAAAACAAAAAATTTCAAACTATAGAGAATACAAAAGAGACAATGCATAGAAGCCTACTTATGAGATTACTTATAATTGAATTAAAAACATGGCAGTATATGTGAAATTAAAACAAATATGGCCAGGAAAAATTTGCAAATATGGCCAGGAAAAATTTCAAAACTATAGCTAGAGTGATAATTGGATAGATACAAGGAAATTAATATTCACATGTCTATTAACAACAAAGACAAAATATTTGATCACAAATAACAAATAATAGTTTTCATTTAATTTCAATTTGTTATGTGTCCTATCTTATCCAAATTTATGACACAATATGTGGCAGTGCCCAACCTTTTTGGTTGACTAAGGGAAATGAGCCCCTCTATTTGAATTCCACACCATTGATCCTTGTTTTGCAATGGAATGCAATCCAGTATCCTTGCTTTGCAATGAAATGCAATCCAGGTAATCACTATACTCCAACCTGGTAGTAGATATCATAAAAAAATTATAAGAATAAAAACAAAAATGTGATTTAAATATATTTGCATTTTTTAATATAAAACTTACAATTCCCTATATTCCAAAAGTGTTTGGTACATGCATTGATCCAAAATTCTTTGTTGAAAGAGAACAAATTATTAATTCTAACTCCGTTTTGCTACTAATTTGAGCAAGAATTCTTTATGGAAGGGAATAAGTTTTTACTTATAATTTCTAAGTATACTTTTCTACTACATTAAGACATAATTCCATTTTAATTCTCATTACTTGTAGAAGGTTTCCAAAATACAAGATTAGTTGGTAAACTAGTTTTATTGCAATTTTAAAAAAATAGAACTTACCTTCTCCGTCATAATTTATATTTAATATGAAAAAAAAATACATGTGCAAACTTATAATTTTCTACCAAACTTTAATGTAAAATTGAACATGTAAATTTAGTTTATTGTTTTTTATATAAAACATGTAGCATGCAAATTTCTTAAGCATACCAATCTTACTATACCATTTGTAACTACATAAATTTTTACATGTTATTTATTATTTTATTATTTTATATATAAAATTTAAAATGTAAATTTACTTTCTATTCTATTCTATTCACAAGTGTAACCTTATCTTTATTACTATTTTATAGCTTTTTTCATGTAAATTTAATTATTATTTTAAGCGAAACTTACCTTTATTATCATTTATTTTATTCACAAGTGCACAGTTATCTTAGGTAACTGCAATTTCTGATTTTATATTTTTGTAATTAATTAGGAAGTTGCCTTTTCATGACTTGTTGTCTATAGGAGTTATGGATTTGACTAAGTTTTTCATTTTATCTTTATTTATATGTGATATTTCTTTTTAATATTGGATTTATTATTTTACTATTTTTCATTAGAGTTATCCATTTTAAACTGAAATTTGCCATTTTATATTTTTTGTAATATAGAAGTTACTGTTTTTCTATTTCTTTTATTCACAAGTGCAAACTTATCTTCATAACTTTTTGTAATATAGAAGTTATCGTTTTTCTATGCTTTTGTATATGAGTTATGCATTTGCAAGTGCAACTAAGGTTTCCATTTTCTATTTTTTATTGTTTTTTTAATATTGGTTTTATCTTTTTTGTTTTTTTTCTATTTTCTCATAAGCCTTATCCATTGTAAACTCAATTTTGCCATTTATAATTTTTGTAATTAGAACGTTACTGTTTTCTATATGTTTTTTTTTTATAAAATTGTGGATTTGAATAGTTATCATTATTACTAGCTCTTTATAATTGTTTATCTAATATTAATTTATTCAATTTCTCATTCTCTTTGTAGGAGTTACCATTTAACACTTAAATTTGTCATTTTATAATTTTTTCCAATATAGAAGTTATGGTTTTTGTTTTTTATACGAGTTACCAATTTGCAAAGAACTTACTATTTTATAATTATTTTTAAGATAGATGTTATCCTTGTTTTTTTGCAATTTGCCATTATATGGAAATTACTAATTAGTTATCCATTTAACACTAAAATTTCTCCATTTATAATTTTTTTCAAATATAGAAATTAGGTTTTTTGTTTTTTATAAAAGAGGTACCAATTTGCAACAAGTTTATTATTTCATAATCTTTATTAAGATAGAAGTTATATTTTGTTTAGTTGCAATTATATAGAAATTACTAACTCACCTCTCATTTAAAACAATTGAGTCACATGATGCGTCTATGTATAGGAGCTATTTATGTTATTTAATGTCAATGGCAATATTGATTCATTTTTAAGAAAATTAATTATTCAATAAAAAATTTACATTTTAGTATCAGCAATTTGTTTTGGATTATACCATATTATGTCCTAGAACAATTTGTAAATAATATATAATAAAATACCGAAGTCAAACTAAGATTAAAATAATCAATTTTCTAACTAAATTGTTAACAATATTTAGCATTTTATAGAAAAATTTAATAGAAATTGTCT
>APFE031721856.1:0-34323 GCA_000404065.3 Pinus taeda
AAATACTAATTTTATGTTTTTTAATTTTATTTTTACCAATTCCAAATGTTGAAGATTACAACATCTCTACTACACTGGGCTTAAATGTTTACTTCCATTATGTGGAAAACCATTCCGTGGACAACCATAATTACGTAACCATTGTTTACTTCAAGTGAATAAATGCTATGGCATTCTGGGATGCATATATCATGTAGTTCATCCCATTCTGCAGCGTCTCGAACATCACTTAACCTCCACATGTGAATACTCCGACCACGTGTCCCTTCCCAACATATTAAGACCAAGAGGGATTAAATATCTTTTCACTTTAAAAAAAGTTTGCATGTCAAGAAATTTGATCCTTCTTGGCAGATCTCGAGTTAAGATGGATTTATGTTGGTTTAATTATTAATTATAATTATTAATTTTATGTTTTTTGATTTTATTTTTACCAAGTCAAAATGTTGAAGATTACAACATCTCTACTACACAGGGCTTAAATGTTTACTTCCATTCCGTGGACAACCATTCCCTGGACAACCATAATTACACAATCGTTTACTTCCAGCGAATAAATGCTCTCACATTCTGGGATGCATATATCATGTAGATCATGACATTCTGTCTCGAACATCACTTAACATCCACATGTGGATACTGCGACCATGTGTCTTTTCCGACATATTAAGACCGATACTGCTGAATTATTTTTAGTGCAATTTTTTTGGAAGGTTTTCTTGTGGATTTTTTCAATTTAATTTCTCTAAAGTTTGGCATGAATTCATTGAAATCACAATTTTGATGGGTAAACCTGCACAATAGAAGTGCCTCAAGGCTTTCGAGGGTGTTGAATCCATATATATAGTAAAAATATTACTCTAAATAACTCAAATCAAAATTTCACCACAATTGTTTTTTCCAAGTGGCATTAAAGACAACTCCAAAAAAAAATGTCATAGTTTCATTAACAAAATTGAGGTCAAATATAAATAACTTAATAGGGTTCTAAACCTAAAACTTAACTTAAACTAGATGTAACTGAAACACAATAACATTATATTTAGGAAATCTTGAGTTTAGATGTGGATTCACCGCCCTCAAAAAAATTTATGCCACTTCCATTGTGCAGAGGTTACCCATTAAACTTATGATTTCAATGAATTCTGACCAAATTTTAGAGAAATTAAATAGTAAAAACCCACCAAAAAAACTTTCAAAAAATTACAGTAAAAACCTTCTTATATTTAACTTAAACTAAATGTAACCCCACCTCTTCCTTGCTGAGATAGTGGACCAACGTGTAGGAAAAGGTGCAAGCAAGCAGTTTTACCCACTACTGCCCGGGCATGTATGCGTTGCGTAGTGACGGAGGTGAACCGAACAATGAGTAAATGAAGAGTCTATGTATTGGGACATTTATTGGAATCCAATGGACACAACTATGGACGTCGTCTCACTCTTCACATCCTTCGTGGTTATTACTAGCAATTGTCCCAAAAGGTACAAAGAGAGGCCGATAGGATTATCAAATTGGAATTGTTGAATTTTTCTAGAAGATTTACTTGGTTTGTGGAAAACCCTGTTTTCTTGGATTGGATCATTGTGCAATTACTTTTCTTTAGATGTTTTCATTATATCTATATTACAAGGAACACATTGAATGTGGAATTGTTGAATTTTTCTAGAAGAGTTAATTGGTTTGTGGAAAACCTTGTTTTCTTGGACTGGATCATTGTGCAATTACTTTTCTTTAGATGTTTTGTTTATATCTATATTACAAGGAATACATTGAATGTGGAATTGTTGAATTTTTCTAGAAGAGTTAATTGGTTTGTGGAAAACCTTGTTTTCTTGGACTGGATCATTGTGCAATTACTTTTCTTTAGATGTTTTGTTTATATCTATTACAAGGAACACATTGAATGTCTTATTTCATTTTTTTTATCCTTACTAATATCCTTTCCATGCTTTTTCTTGATCAATTTGATGAAATATTCCATTATCCTTTGGTCAAAGTCCTCATCTGCATATTAGTGTACATCCCGGTAAGATCAAAGCTCGAAAGCCAAACAAAAAAGTCAATGATAACCACCATGCACTTATTCAAATTCGTAATGTAAAACTTCCAAACAGAGTTAAGACAGATTAACTCCAAGATGGGTATCACCATTTGTAGCCAAAACCTCAAAAACTTCGTTGTCAATAGTCAGAATGCTCACATCAAACATGTCACTGCCAAGATAAAAAACAACAATAATTTTCTCTCCACCCTTCTTGTCCAACCCATAAGCTATTGTTGCAGCTATTGGTTCATTGATAATACAAGCTACATTCAAGCCAGCAATAACACCAACATCCTTCGTTGCTTGGCGTTGTGCATCAGTAACATAAGCTATGGAAACCCACAAGTTAACAGTCACAATGCAGTGAACAATTGGTTACCCACAAATTTGACTTCGTATCTCTGGGTGAGTCGACTTGGCAAACCCAGCCAAGTCTGACTAGGACAGACCATGCCCTTAGACCCAACAATTACAAAATCACTTGAAAAACAAGAACAAATTTGACTTACTAAGTCCGAACAAGTTGACTTGGCAAACCCTGCACCTTAGACCCAACCAGGTCTAGTAACAGATTTGCTTTTCTCTAGTGTTTTAACAAACTCAATACAATGCATTTTCAGTAAGATAACTACAGAGACTCCATTAATGCTAATGCCTACACATTGAAACTTGATTTTACAAAAACTGTAATAATTATAGAATGACTAAAAACATCATGCACCTATCTAGCAGGCTTACTAAGATCTAAGAAAAGGAATGTACCTCGAAGAACATTATAATTACAGATCACTAATAGTAGCGGATTCTTATGTGTTCCGTAACTCATTGTTTAATTTACGACTAAAGAAATAAAATGGAAACAAAATATACAAACTTATCATATCAAACATATTAAAATGAAAAAGGGTACAGAGGGAATTGACAGGAATGGTGAGAATCAATAAATTTCTCTTAAAATATGTGCCACAGTGGGATATCAAATCCTCAAAAGCAATGCCCATGAGAAGAACCTGGAAGGCAAAGTTCATGATGTAGTGTCCAGCGAGACAAAAGGTACCTTAATATAATAATACATTACCTTGAAACATCAATGGAGCTGTGATAAACCTCTAAATAGCCCACCACAAGGAAGGTACACATACTTGCTCCTTCAGATTTTGTGTTGCGTGTTCAGTTGGGAATCCCCGGACAGCGCCAATTTTCCATTGTGCGATAATCCCAGTACAAATAGCAAATCTTAATTGCTTCTCCAATAGCACTTGATCATCATATAGCTCTCGTTGTGAAGTCAACTTTCTGATAATGCCTGGAAGACATACATAGTTACTAACAATCTTGAACTCTGCATCAACCTATCATCCTTCTATTAGAAGTATAAGAACTCTTCAGATAGATCCTTGAGCAATGTGACTGCATTCAATGACTACCTGCTACAATAGCATCACCCGAACCAGTCCTATCACATGTGAATGGCATTACCAAAACATCTCCTGTTCCTATTACTGCACCCTCAAATGTAGGTGTGTAGTAGTGTATGAGAACCATTTGATAACCAATGGGATCATCACCTACTTTACACATAAATGCTACTCTACCTCCCAACCTTACAAGTGCAATAGCAACATTGGATGGTGGTCCTCCCGGTGCCCTGACAAATTTTGGAGGACTCCATTGCAAGACCCTCCATGTAGAATACTTATCTTCATCCATTTGTCTGTCTCATACCCTAACAGTAGGAATAAACTCATTCTGTGCCAAGCCAAAACAACATACCAAAGGAGGCCAATCATATTCAAAGTTATGATCATCCTCCTCACCATCTGCTTCCAAATCCATACTTTTTTCTTCTTTATTTTCAACGGTTTTCTTTCTCCTGCTCTTCTTAGGCACATCGCTCCCACTAACGTCTGCTGAAGTTATTTTCTCTTCACTTTTTCTTCTCCTCATAATCCTCTTGATAACAGGGGATGTCTTCTTTGAGCTTGAAACAATATTACCTACTATTCTGAAAGAATCAGGTCAAGGGTAACAAAGGCAGGTAGCGATTCATTGTAGCATCCCACAAGCCCTCGACAATGACTACAACAAAAGAAAAAAAAAAAAACCCACAATGCGCTCATTGAGAAAAACATAATACTTGAAATGACTAGTCGTACTCCTACTTTTCTCACAAGTAAAGGAAACATTTATGCAAGAAAACAACTACCTTTCTTTCTACACTTTTGGGGAGCCTTTCGAACATATGTGAGTGGTGTATTCGAAGTGGCTTCTTCTTTTGGGGATGTTGCTCTAACAATGCACAATTTATGTAACTTTTCAGTCCTAGAGAGAACCAAATGAAGAACAAACAACATAGAACATTTTGGATTGGTCCTGTGCCTACAAAAATTGGGTGTCAGATAAGGGTTGAATGCATCTCCCTAGCTTATGAAATATTATTAGATGTCTATATTTTTGTATAAGCTATGTATCCATGTGAAACAGAAAACTTCATAGTCCTGTTTTAGTTTGTGGAAATAGAGTAATAAAAAACACACAGACATGGCAGCAGATGAGCAATGCTTTTGGTGTCCACTGTAGAAAAGAGAAGAACCTCAAAGGGTTAACAACTCACTTGGGCACAACCGATGAATGAAGGGGAAGCACAAGTAAGTTATGGTTGGGGAAGACACACTCCATGGGAATTTGTGGTGGTGGACTAGGGTTTGAATCTGCAACTAGTGGAAACCTCCAGACCGATTATGTTTACCCTGATGTAGCAAGATGGAGCGGGCTTGCATTTAGTCTATCTCACATCCCTCGCGAAGGAAAATCATAGATGAAGAAAGGAGTGACTATAACACATTCAGTACTGAAGGAAGCCCTATTTTTAACTGAGTAGTCTATAATGCGACAGTCAAAAAAGTTGTGCTTGGATTGAAACCTTTTGCAGTGATTCAGAATGCCAGGGATTTATGGATCATTTTAAATGATCTAGGAAAATAATGGTTAGAATATTCTATCCTTTCAGCAGCAAGGGAGCATCGTTTCTATCCCCGATACCTAATAGACTAAATTGTTTCTCAAAGATCTCATTTTTCGTTGAAAATTGCGCTGCCACGATAGGGCGATCTGCTCGTTTTGCTGCTGAGTCTGCAGTGTGAGCGTGTCCAGGATAGTAAAATGGTAAATCTATGGACTAAATCAAACAAATAGAGTCTTATATTTTTTCAAAACGAGCCCTATCATCTGCCAACTGCAGGATCAAGAAATCATCATATGCCATCTACAAATGTGAAGATACTCTAAAAACACAGACCAGATTGTAGGGAGTCTGCAGTGTGAGCGTGTCCAAGTTAGAAAATGGTAAATCTATGGACTAAATAAAACAAGCAGGAGGGTCTTATAATTTTTCCAAACTCCCCTTATCTCGTCTTAAATGCAGGATAAAGAAAATCGTTTACCTAGAAATGACTAGGAAAGGAGAAATATTGGAATCCCTCATTTATTATCTGAGCAAGGTATGTAGCATGAAGGATTGAAGGAAATGTGCGATGAAGTAGGGTTGACATGGGAAAAATAAACTTAGGAACTTCGCCAAACCCTATCACCTCAACAACTAAAACACATAATTCAAATAAAATTTAGTCAAACTTAAAAATTAATAAAAATACACAAAAATAAAAAATCAAATATACCATTTTAATACATATTAAATCCATTTAAAAATTAAAGAATAATAACTTAAATTTGCAATTCCTATCCGGTCCAATGAAATTTCGATATCAATTTAAAAAACCGAAGATAACGTGAATGACCTATTTAGAATCGAGTACAAAATGCTTTATGGACTTCACTATAGAAGGAAAAATTTAGAGTCAAGTAGAAGACAAGCCATCATAAATGCTCATTTAATGATGAGATTTCTGTTCCAATTTATATAAAAGTTTAATTTATGCAGTGTATATTTAATATAACATATATTCTTTAATGCTTCCTTCTGGTAACTGTATCTAAAAAATCAACCACACCACCATGTTCTCTGACACACTTCTAATGCTTTAAATTTAAAGAATATAGAGAGACAAAACTTGATAATACCTATTCAAAGTCATATAATATAATTCTCAAACTTAAACTATGCAGCTGATGACTGTCCATAAAATTCGTATATGAATCTTATAATTCCAAAATAAACATGCTTGAACAAAGTTGTGGAGAGATTTGTCTGAGATGTCAGTAAATTATATAAAGCGACAACCTGACAAAAGTTCCCTACATGATAAATGCTTTCTCAAAGCAGCCTGGCTTCAATGGGAGAAATAAAACACTATAAATAAACTCGCGCCTACCTACACCCAAGCTTTAAGAGCGATTCGATCATGAATAATTAAATAATATTTCAAATATTAAGAACGATCCTGACATGAATAATTGAAAATCTCAAATATTAACAACTTTAGAATCTGGCTTCCCTGAGAGAACAAAAGGAGTCTTTCAGACCAATCACGCCAGAGCTCAGTGAGCAACAAATGCATTGAACCCAGACGAAGGTGGAAACTGTCAAGATCTTGTGCATAAAGCACCTGTAGAAGAAGAGCTTGCGCATGCGCGGTATCGAAACCAGGTAAGGGCTAAATGATGCATTTCTCCCACAGGAGGGATTGTTTTCGGTGTCGAATACCCAACCCAGGTTCAATTCCACGATGTGTCGCTTACTGTCATGGGCGTCCAAATCACAGATGAGGCTGTGCGATCCGCCAGTGCAGAGACTATCAAGAAACAAGCCTCTCCAGTCGATATCAGAATTGATCACTTCCAAAACCTTGTAGACCACTTCTTGCTCTCTGCTATCCAGTGCTAGCTCTGGCATGTAATCATCTCCATTCCCCAAAACTGACAGAAGCAAGAACAAAAAAAAAACTCTAAGGTTACCTGGTGTGGGATTATCGGCTGCCAGAGCTAGGAGCCGAGAATACATAGTCTGGCGCAACTCAGTTCTGGAGGCAAACCAAACGAGACCACTTAAGGGAGAATCAACATCAGAGTAGGTTTACTGGAGAGACTGCTTGGCGAAAGAGGTCTTCTCCCAAGCTAACTAGAGTAGAGTAAAGTGCCTAGAAGCTAATCCACCGTCGCAGTAGAGGCTTCTTACCATCGATCTGGGCGGGCGAACCAAGGGGAAAAGCTGTGACCGGACATCCTGCCAAGAAGAGTGCTAGGAAGAGTATTAATGACAGAACTGCGTGGTGTGCCACGTGATGACGCTAAGCGTGAAACTAGCGGGTATGCATGAAGCCTAGCCAGTAAACTCCGAGCATTGTGCCATAAACTCGGCGCACGGATGTCAAGTGGATAGGTAGAATGGCAAAGATAATAAACATAAATTGCACGACAAGTGTCAGCGTGAGAATGAAAAGGACGACGAAAGTCCCTTTCAAAGGAAGGCCTATCGGCCTAATTATTAAAATTTTTGTATTTTTACTTTTTATTTAATTTATTTTCTTAATAATATAATATTTATATATTAATTTTAAGAGATAGTTTAATTGATTTAGTTTTCATTATTAAGTATATATAGGTCAAATTTGAGTGATGTTTTTGGGGTTAGGTCCAATATATTAGGTTGCTTTGATGGATCTATGTGGATTACTACTCGTAAACGTAAATTTAGCATTCATTTAGTGACTCTGAACCATGATTGCCTTAAAATATATATATTCTTATATTATTATAATATAATTTATGTAATATTTTTATTTTGGTTATTATATTTGAGCATATAATTAATTTGATATAATTATTTAAATTTTTATATTAATTACTCTCTACATTATTACTACTAGCATAGATCTATTTGAACTCTAAATCTACCAAGCGTCACACAGAGATCAAATCTCTTTTCACTTTTAAAAAAAAAGTTGCATGTCAAGAAATTGAATCGCTCTTGGGAGATCTTGAGTGAAAATTTATTTATGCTAGTTTAATATTAATAATAATTATAATTATAAATATAAATATAAATTTATGTTTTTTAATTTTATTTTTACCAAGTCAAAATGTTAAATATTACAACATCTCTACCACATTAGGCTCAAATGTTACATACGAGTTAAGCTTACTTATGAACCTCAAATATAAAGGTTTCTTTTAATAAAAAGCGAATTGGGTGAAAGGAATTCTATAAAATATAATAGCCATGGGGTGGTGGGAAATAATAATTATACTAATTAAAATGTAATATTATTACATTTTACTCAATATTTCCCCTCACTTGTATTAATTGTATAGTGAAGTTAGTTTACTTTCAAACTTCAAATAGAAAGAAAAATTACAATCACATGTGGACCACTTGAGGGGAAATATAACATAAAATGTAATATTATAACATTATATTTTTCCTTTTCATCAATCAATAATTTTTACCTTTATAGGTTACATGAATTCAATGCCATCATTTTCTTCCTCTAATTATGTATCTGAATACAACATCAAACTAAGATGGATTATTGTTATATGTGTTCAGAGTTTTGTTGGATATGCCTCTACGGCTTGAGCTCAAATCCTTTGAATTTGTTATTATTTTTTATTACCTTAATGACAATCCATCATTTTAATTTAATTATCAATAATTATTAGGTGGATTGTATGGATTTAACTTTTATGGAATATTTTAACATATTCTTATTATTATTTACATGTCAATGGTTGAGATTTGCCTCAAAAGTAATTATGTATTTTCTACCCTTTTAATTAAGTTGAGAAACTTAAAATAAATGTTATATGAACAAGTGTCATATCAAATGAATTATGTTCTATCAGCATGTGGTCTTTATAAGTAGTGGTATTTTCCCATGGTATTGTAACAAGTCATATTTAGATACGCATGTGGTCTTTATATGTAGTGGTATTTGCCCATGGTATTGTAACAAGTCATATTTATATAATAATATTGTAAAGTGAGAGTGAATTTGCATTATTAAGAATTTTGTCACATGTTTTTTCAAATGTATATATATTTAACTTATTTATTAACTCCTTTTATAATTGATAATAATAGTAATTTAAGTTAAAGTTCTTATGATTTTTTTAAATTTAGCAATGTGACATGTATCATTAAGTAAGTATCTTGATTCTTATCATGGATTGATGCCTATTGGGGCTTATCAATAGTTTAGTTCAATGGTTAAGCTAGTTATTATTATTTGATTTAATGTTTTATATTACAGATCACTACAACATCTCCCCCATATTTGTGATACTCTGTAATTTATATGATTATTATGATGATGGGGTGATTAACATATATTTAAATCAACTTCTGATTAATATAATTATATAATTTTCATAACTAAATAATGATTATCATTCATTGAGAGAAAATTTGGTTCAAATTTATAGGTTAGATAATTATTTAGAATTCCTTAGCATTTTATTTTTTAAAAACGTTAAGAAAACCATTCCAAGATCCTTGAAAATTTGTCTTTAAAAATTGAAGAAGGTTTGTAGTGGAACAAATCTTTTTAAAATGAGATTTAATATAGATGTTTTCATCTTCATTCTAAGATCCTTGTAAATTTGTGTCTTTAAAAGGTGAATGAGGTTTGTAGCATGACAAATCTTTTTAAAATGAGATTTAATATATATGTTTCCGTCGATGTCTTAGTATTGTAAAGATGACAAACTATTTTATCCATGATGTTTTTGGAATTATTTCAAGTCAAATTTGATAATAGAACTCATGGGAATTTGTTTTTTTTTTTAATAATGCATATTTTCTTTTTTATTCTAGTGAGAATGGAGAGATAATTCCAATCTTCTATGTTATAGTTGATCACCTCCATACCATATCTTAGTTTTATATGCCACTAATGTTTTTCCTTAAATTTTGATCTAAAATATGTTTAATGTTATCCATATTCTATGAAATGATCTCTTCCTTTATTCTCCAATGGTTTAGTCAAGACTAGACATCCTTGTGTTATCCTAGATTCTATTAAAGGTGGTTGTGGCCAAAGGTTGAAGCAATTTTAGAAAACCTCCTTTTTTTCATAATGTTTAACTTGTTCTTATGCATTAGTAATCTCATCATAGTCATGCTATTAATGGATGAAGGACTCACTCATAAGGAATATTTATTTTAATCTTGAGATTATAGGTTATAAATTTATTTTGGATCTGTTATATCTTTCTCCAAGATTCTCTGAATATATTTCATCCCCAAACTTCACATCTATATAAAAATATGAGTAACATGAGCCTTAAAGAGGATATTTTTTAATCCCATTTTCTAAATATTTTCTAATTTACAATTATTTTCATGTTTGTAATAGAAACAAAAAATATGAAAGACAAAGTAAAGAAAGTGAGATGCAACTCTCAAATGAGGCACTACTCATGCTAGAGAGGTTTCCCACACACTTTTTCTCACATTCAACATGGCAACATTTGAAAACATAATTGAATTAGAAGGTAGTTTCGTAGTCTGAACAAATTCCTGAATAATAGGATATGAAATTTAAATAAGAGAATCAATCTCAATGAAAACATAACAAAACCTAAATAAGATCTTTCCAAATTTTTCTCTATTATTCTGTCAACATGTCCCCTTAGTGGAGAAATCGATTAGTTATTTATCTTGGATCACATTCATCTGAAGTCTTGTTTTTCCTTTATTTTAGTGTTACATGATGGGACATCGTAAACCTTGTGATATGAATTATCTTAATATGGAAGTACATGCTTACTCAGTACATTTTTCCAAACATTGCTTCTAGTGTCAAGCATATGAGTACACAATTCGTTCCAAAAAAACAAGGTTTTATCTACTTCAATATGCTCCTTGTGAGTCACCCTATTAGGGTCCATTCTCCTGGTTGTTGAGGACGTATAATATGATTTGTTTTCTCATCCATTGTTACATTACTTATTTGATATGAGTAAATTTGAGATGATGATTGCCTTGGATAAGAATTGTTAGCTCCACTAAAGAAACTCTAACGTCCTTTCCATCTCTACTACACTTTTAGTCATGTGTTTCCTTGGTCATCATGTAGATATTCAAAGATAGGTTATTGACCGAATTTTTTATGTACTTCCTCGCGATTAAATGATGTCTCTTCAATTACAAGATCCTGTCAAGCGAACTATAGTTCCTGATACTCATGGCCATCAATGTAAGCATTTTTCTTTTCAAAGAATTCTTCTAACACAAAAATACTATTTTACCCAAAAACACTTGCAAATGGACTCAAGAAAAATGGATCATCTAAAGGGTCAATGTCAAATATACTTGAGAAAATATTTATCATGCTCATGGAACCAAATGGATTTGAAAGGAAGACATATCCCAATATCTTATTCGAGATAACCTTTTACCACACTGTCAAAATGAATTCAGTACCACTTGAATTTAACACCACTTGAATGATTCCAAATAAGGAATGGAAATTTATTTCCAAACTAAAATTTTCAAGAAATTTAATTATGATGGGGATTAGTCCAAAGTGAATTTAATAATCCACCTTTTCAATTCAAACTTTCAAATCTTTAACAACAACCAATATTTTTATTCACCTGAGTTCCACTAACAGGAACATTGACATCAATTAAATTATTTTATGCAAATTATCATCACTATTCAGCTTGTCGAGTGCAAAGCTCCAATCATCTACAACCATTCTTTCAGTTTCCATTAATCAAATAGTTAACACACACATGAATCATACTTCTAATTATGACACAGATTGAGGAAACAATTATATTTAACATAGCAAGAGTAATTTTCATGGCTAAATATTATGATATCAATTTGCACACTCCAATAGAAAACAAAAGAACAACCTAATATTTATGTTTTTTTTTAATTATATAGCATGTGTAGTAGAATACAATTTTATGACCTGATAATTACTTCCTAATGATTTTCAAATGATCTTCCTCATGCCACTAATATCATTAAACAATTATATACCAAAAATATCAATAGAAAATGTAGTGGGAATGATAAAGTTCATTGAAATAAAAACACGCACAATAGAAATAATTTTCTACCTTGGGAGAAAACCCAACAATCTTTTCTTTAGGAGAAACTGTCTTTCAATATAAAGTTTTACAAATCAGAAATTTGTTTAGAAATATATGCTCATAATACAAGTCAAATACTAAGCAAACTTGGTTGAATTGTTCTATAGTCAATGATGGTCAAACCAATAAAAAATTAGAAGTCAAGGCATTCAATGATGGTCAAAGTTGTCCATGAATTCGACACTTTACTCAAATCCTCACATGTGTGGATGTGGTAAAATTCAAACTATGCTCAACTATCTCCCCTTGTGGTTTAGGTCAAATAAGTCAAACAATGGCTATAAGGATCACACGTGCAATCTACTTAAACTCGATATAGTTGTGGTCAAATCAGTTGGTCAAATCAGTCAACCTCATCACACATATGGCATCTTAAATAAAGATAAAAATAATGAAGGTAATTTGCGGCAACATATTTCTCTTTGGCCAAATTTCTCTTCCACTAGAAAGGAATCAATAGACTTGATATGTTGATGATTTTCCTCTCACATGCTTGTCTATTTATATAGAACTCTAACGTTGAGTGGGGACTCATCAAGGTGCACCTCAACACAAGAAATGCCTTCACTAATGGAGCCTACATCATAAATCAAAATCAGACTCCAAGCAATAAATAATTCAAACCTTCTCTATAAAAAATATATCACCCCATCATAGAGTACAATGTGAGCATCATGGGCTAATTTTCCCTAGCCAAAGAAGCATGGTACCATGGGAGAAATTTGACTTCCCCTGGGCCATTCAACGCTATCCAAATCAACATGGACCCATGGGCGATGTATCAATCTCCCTTAGTCAAATTAACATGACACCATGGGAGAATGTATTCCCGATGCTATAAAATGATCAACACTCCCTCTCAATGAGGAAGACATTTTGCAACATGCCAAGCTTACCTTAGAAGTATAACCCCCTCCCCCCCTACACATAGGCTTAGTCAGAATGCCAACAATTTCTTCATTTGTGGATATGTATTGGAGCTTCATTGCTCCCTTCTATGCCATATCTCAAATGAAGTGATATTTTATCTCATTGTTCTTCTACCTATCATGAAATATTGGATTCTTCAAAATATTTACACAAATTTGATTATCAAAATATATTAAGGCATTATCTACCACCTGATAAAATATCCCTACAAGAAAATTGGGAAGTCGCACTAATTCCTCACTTGTGGCACTCGCTATGATATACCCTTCTTTCACTTTATTGAGTGCAAAAGAAGTTTGATTCATGTTAAACAAGCATATCATAATTGATCCCAAGTTGAGGTAGCATCTCAAGGTGATATTTATATTGATTTATTTCCAACCTATTTAGAATTAACATACCTTTATAGCCTTACCTTACCTTATGAGACATATCTTAAACCATATCTAACTGTACCATATAGGTACATCAACCTATGCTTCACTGCAACCCAATATGCATGCTTAGACTCAACCATATACTCGCTCAGAGTGTTCACAACAAATAAAGCACATCAAGAATACAATCAACTACTTATACATAGTGGGAACCACCCAATCTAAATTTAAAGCAGAATCCCTTGGATTATTTAGAGTGGTAAGCATAGGTGTAGCCATCAACTTGAAACCCATCATACCAAATTTTCTCAAGATATGAGATATTTTATTCGCTTGTCCAAGGAAGATCTCCCCAAGTCTCTACCACACCTCCAATCCCAAAGAATAATGCATGAAGCCAAGATATTTCATCTCGAACTATGAAGCTAAGTCCCTCTTACACCAAAAAATGAACCTCTTTTCCCCCGTGAGGAATATATCATCAACATACAACACAAAGATCAAAGGATAAACATCAACAACCATCAGGTAAAGGTTAGGATCTACATTACTCTTGGCCAAGCCAAGACTCGACATGTTTCCATTAAACAATTTGAAAACATGGAACTCCTTCTCATGTATCACAAATCCCTAAGGTTTCTCTATGCACACCTCCTTCTCAATCGTACCATTGAGGAGAAAAATCATTACATCCTTTTTTTACAACCTCTAACCCATAATTGAAGGCAGAGAAGAAATAATCCTAATTTAAGTGTATGTGATGACTGGAGAAAATTTCACCTCATATTCCTATCCCTCTTTCCAAGAGAACCATCTCACCACAAACCTCACTTTTTACTTCTTGATGTTACCATATGCTACATGCTTGATCTTATAAATACACTTGTAATTCACTATTGACTTCCCCTCTAGTATCAAAACTATTTCCCACACATCCTTTCTCATAATGGACTAATATTCTTCCATAATGGCATCCTTCCAAAGTTGTTAGATTTTTGTGTATTCCTCATGACTGAAAGTCTCGAAATCGATGATGTGGCTCATCAATGCCATATAAATTGAGAAACGTTTTGGTTGTTTTCTCTCCTTGAAAGTACAGTTGGTATCTACTTGTCTCTCTACATCTTGCAACATGTTATGAAGCCAAGTCAGCCTCTTCCTAGTCTCTATAACATTTCTAACGATTCACTGGCTTTGTTGGCTCTACTGACTCCTCTTGATAGTTTGAAGCATGAACTATAACAAACCTAGGTTAAACATTCATGTAATAAATGTAATAAAGGAAAAATAAGGCCAAGGTCATTGGACATGTATTCTAAGTTGAATGTTAGGAAAAACACTATAGTGGGCATTACTTTTGGTATATTTATGGCTATGGAAATTGGCAAAGGAACTAGAAAAGGAAAATAGATAATAATTGGCATTTATTTATGAAAATAAAGGAAAATAAGAGAAAATGATGGCGAAGAGACACAAATTTTTCATGCAAGGGAAATTAGAGGAAATTCAAAAGAAAACGAATAAAAAGAAGACATCAATAATAAAAAGGTAGCAAAGAAATAATTCACAACCTTTTTGGTCAGCTTTGACTCGGATCAGTTTTGAGGGAGAGAGAGATAGATGGTGATTCAAAAGGAGAAATCAAGGAAGAAAGAAAAGACAAACAAATTAAAACAAGGTAAGGAAAAGGTAAATAAAAGGAAAGTGAAGGAAAACAAGGAGAAGGTTGGATGGACAACTTCAACAAGGGGGTTTTGTAGGTAATAGATTCCATGTATGATTTCCTAGCTAACGCGTCAATGTATAGTACATGAATTTGGTTATTTGTTTCATTTTTCATAATTGGCATGGGGATTTCCTAGTTTGACAATGGTTTCAAGATTTCCTTGCCATTTTCTAGATATCCGTGGTGTGATGGGATTCACTCTTAGTTGAGATTTGGATTGCCAGAAGGCTTTGGAACCAGGTGAGGTGGTATCAAGAAAATTGATAAGTGTTAGGAAAGGAGATTGTTTTTTTAGGAAGTCTTTGATAGGCGGGCTGAGACAATGAATAATTCTAAATGTATGGTAAAGAAAATTAGAGGCATCCATGGTTGGTTTGGTTTTGTGACCTTGGGACTAGTTTAGGTGAGATCACGGTAGCTTAAGGGTGGAGGTGATCTAACCTATGGATTCCGTAGTTTTTATGTCTTGTTTTATCGCATGAGATCCCACATTCATGCTTGGAATACGACATGAGGGTGATTGGCTAAACGAAATATTTCAATCATCCAAATGTATGGTCGGGTGGTATGTGGAATTCCATGGGTTCATTGGATTTTACATAACTTAATAAGAGTTATTTTCCCATAGTGATCTATGAGCACTTGTACTTTTTATTGTGTTGATTTATTGGTTTATTTTTCATGGTTAATATTTGGTTATGTGCTAGTTATAAGGGTGGATCTATGATGTGCTATATCTATGTCTCTTGTTCATGATTCGATAAGTATTTGAATGGTTGATAAATGTAGGGGATAACAAGTGTTTTTGCAACTACTCATGAGGGAATTAAACATTCTTGGTGACTCTGATATGGAGTTCAGAGTTTTATAATCAAATATGAATTCATGACCTGTAGCTTACATGTCTATCATATGCTTAAATAAATGTATTTCATGTTCTAAGCAGTATAGGTGAATTTCTTTCTTCAAGTGTAAATTTTTGGCATTTTCATCACATTAATCATAATTATGGAAACTTACAGGCAATTTTGAGCAGTGGTCTAGAGGCAAGCCTAAAAATGTAGCTCAGATGTCAAAACCACATGCAAATAACTAGAGGATTTGGGTCATAATCACATAGAAGCGAGCTAGTGCATGCGGTTCAGGCCTCATAACCACACTCTTCCATTGTTGTGGGTGTGGTTGGGGTTAGACTTGTGAAAAGGTAGTTCTAGCTTAGAATTTGGTCATCAAAGGTCGTGGACTAACATCTCAGTGTCTAGCACTCCTGAGGGGTATCATAATTTTTTTAATTGTAGACCCCACTTCCATAATTGGAACTTGGAGGTCGAGTCATGTCATAGTAGCACCCAGTCTCTCATTTACCTGGTAGCTTGTAAAAGTCGATAAATATTTGGTGGGGTGTTACAGAGTGGTATCATAGTTGGCTTTGTTCTCTTTGGGTGATATTTGATACCACATATTGGTATCAAAGAATTCAAGATCAAACACTTGGATTGGATGGGCTAGCTATGATTGGTATGCATGCATGTCATTTATATGCATGCATTGCAATGGCTATAATTCTTATGTATATAGTTGATGTTACAATTGAGTTATCATGCATGCTGTCAATAGGTTAATAAGTTGGTGTCATTATATATATGCATGTATATCGTGCTAATTTTGACTAATTTGTGTAGACAAAATAGCCTCCCTTGAACTTCACGAAGGTATGATTTTAATTATGCATAGTTTATTTATCTAACATTGTATGTTTGTGGGAAGAAGAATATCATAGATGATAAGCATAATTGCGGATTACATATCACGTGACTCTCCTTATATATTAACTTATAAGTAATGAGATAAGTAGTCTCCTGATATAATATATACACTAAAATTTTTGAAGGAAGAAATCAAAAGTTGTAAGGAAAATAATGACAGGATAATTGAGTCATAGGAAAGGATTTCCAGAGCTGAGGAAAATAAAGTTGAGGTTAATGCAGTCATCCTTTACAGCTTATTATATTTTTAGAGACAAGTACAACCACTAATCAATCATGGATAAGAGGAAAGGACTAATGGGGCATATGGCAGAAAGTCTCGATCACGATACAGGTTGGAAAAGGTTGACATAATTAGATGTGGAATATGGTTGGATACACCTGGCATGGGAGGTAGTTATTATGGGTTCTATTCTTGTTCTAGTCTATAGAGACATCATTTTCATCACCTCCATGACCGTTATAAGAGGAGTGAGAGGGGATACTTTCTAGATGAGTTCAATAAATCCTAGCCTCCTACATTTGATGGAGATATGAGGAGACCATAAGATGCAGAATCATATCTACTTGGGGTGAAGAACTTCTTAAAATTACATGATTATCCAAAGAATATGAAAGCCAGGATAACCATTTTCATTCTCAAGGGTAAATAAAATATTTGGTGGGAAGACTTGAAGTGTGTCGAAGGCATCAAAGTAGAAGCATTGGGTTGGCATGAGTTTAAATACTCTTAGGAAAGAAGTAATTTTTTGAGAGATACTATGATGAAAAGGAAAAGGAATTCTATCAGTTCAAGTTGTGATCTATGACAGATGAAGATTATAAAACCAAGTTTCTAAAAGTGTTGAGATATGCTCCTTACCTTAAGGATGAGAAGACAAAGGTTCAAAGTTTCATCAGTGGTGTTGGTGAAAAATTCTAAGACATAAAGACCTTGGGCTCGACCGCAGGGGCCGACTAAAAGGTACCTTGTAGTCGGGTGCAACACTGAAATTTTCAACTCACTCTGAAGAAGTAAGGTGTCTCACATAAGGTATCCCAATAATTGAGTAGGATAGGGACTAGAACCAAACATCGAGGGATGTTATGCAACAATTATCATCCTCATCTATTTAGGGAGTCACATTATTAGACATGCAATAGGCACAAAGTATGACTTGCAACACATCCAAAGAGATAGGTAATGCTCTCATTCATTGATAATAAAATTTTAAAAATACGATATAAAACAACACATTCATAAGCATAGAAAATTCCCAAAACTTCTTTCCACTAAACATAAATGATCATTACATCTTGGCACTCTGGCCCTTCAGGTAGAATTAGAAGAATCGTTATATAATTTGGATCAAAAGGAGAACAACTAAGAACAAAATCAATTTTCATAAACCCAATGACAAAATCTCAGAATATGATCTTTGCCACCTCTAGTTGTCTTCTCCTTTGATTCATATAAACTTCACTCACCTGAAGTTCCAATCATTTCCTCGGATACTACAAAATTTACTCTTTGGTGACTTTAATACCTTTTCTGCAACTGCTCCATCTCTCCTCAACAACCTTTGTGAACAATGCTACACTTGCATTTTCCCATACCTTCCACTTGCCAACTTCTATGTCTCACAAATATTGGCAGATTTCATCCCTTTTCCTTTGAGATTTCTTGTGAAAGTACCCTTCAGTAATACATGGTCAAAATGTGTCAAAATTATATCCCCTAAAATGAAGGATGCAACATACCCCAACCACAATTGGTTGACTCATCCCTGAGTCAATCCTTCGATGATGTTATTGCTTATTCTTGCAACTGTGGGGCTTTTGCATGTGTTTCTTCTTGCTGAACTTTTCCTTCACATATTGCAAGTTCTACTTCAAACAAAGGATCCAACTCTGGGACAGATTGGATGTCTTAGGTCTTCAATCTGGTGTATTCAATGATTACACACAACCAGGAATTGAAAAAATAAGCAACTTTTTCAAGGAATGACATGGTAATTTCAACTATTAGATGTGCAGGCCGGTTAGTCATGAGGGAATTATATTCGGTCTTCTCTTAAGTGCTAAGAAAAAAAAACTTTTGTAAATGGTTTTGTGTTTGGGGTTTGAGGTCATAGAGCAAAGCCTTCATGGCTCGATAGTCATCCTCAATCAGTATCATACTTGGTATAAAAATATTATCGCATGCTTTCTTTTGGCACTTAGAGGTGGTTTGGAATGCAAGAAACATACTAGTTCCCATAGCAGATAACCCCACCATACTTTCCATGTCACTAACATGTATTAGGTACTCTTAGTTGAACCATAGGGATCCTCTAACACCCTCCTCCCACATTTACCCAAGTTAACTAGTCTACTTGAGGTAAACATGTGATGAGAGGCAACTAAGATAAGATTCAAATCCCCATGTACAATTAAGGAAATGTAGTTGACAAAACCAAACCAATCCGACCTTCCACACATGCTACAGGACCATCAAGAGCCAACCAACCCTTCGAGGTGACCAAACCCTAAGACAACTTGATATTTGATTGATATGAAGCCCCATCCTCTCCCATGACAAGCCATGTATGCGACTCAGGAATTCCATCACTCCCACAATAAGGCATGCCAATGACTATGGACATTTACAACTAGTTCTAAGCTACTAACCCTGGATCATGTGCCACTTTTTTAGGGCCAAGACTCAGATCACTACCTATAACTTCATGAAACTCTAAGAAATGATAAATAATAATGGAATAAGGCTACTAATGCAACCAATGGTAGAAGTTCATGATCTCACCCCTATTAGCCAAGACAAACATTTCCTCAAACATGTAACAAATATGTAATCTACATGTCATGAAAACATATCAGAGCATAGGTGTCTCATACTTATTGGAGTTTCGTAAAGAAGCATTGTTTCTCTATCACAATAGCTGCATTATCATATATTAGGTAATATATTCATTGTACATTCATTTGCAAAGCAAAACATGATGAGAGCCACACATCAAGTCTATCATAAAACATACTCATAACCAACATATAACTAAGAGAAATAAAAATGGTATAATAACCATAAGAATCATAAATAAACCAATATATTTAATCATGAAATACTAAGAAGAAATAACCCTTATTAATGAATGAATAAACCAACCAAGTTTGGGACTTCCATGAACCATCAGACTATAGATTGGCTGAACCAAATCCTTCTTTTAGCCAAACACCCTTGTGCCATATTGCAAACATGAATGTGGGACTCACAACAAAATGAATCCAAGTTTCCTTAGAGTTTATCGCAATCCCCACTAGATCAGGGGAACCTGTTGTAGCTAGAAAAACACCCTCCAAAATTTTTCCTTACACTCAATTTCAAATCCTTCCTTGGTCTTTTACATTGTTTTCATAAACATCAAAACTCATTTCATGTAGTTTCTTGAAGTATTTTTCTCCCCTTTACAAGCTGGGTAAATTGTCATATTTTCGCATGATTGACTGGTGCACAATGTGTAGAATCTTGTTCTAGTGGTTTCAAGCATATACCTTTGTGTATATGAGTTATTCTAACCATGTAAACAATTTTCATACTCATTCGTAAAATTTTAAGCACCGTAGCAAAAGCGTATTCATGGTGGTCGTAAAGTGTATCATATATGTTACACTTATCGTAATTAGTCATAAAGTTGTCACAAGGAGGGAGATGCATTATTCATGTGTCTTGGGTGATCTATGTTGTTGTGTCATCAATATTTCCAAGTGTGATATACCAGAGAAATTATTATTACTATTCACATCAATCTAATCGTTCTTACACTTAGCCATTTATGAGAAGTATTCTCGACGAAGCAACTTGGCTACACCCGACCTCCCTGAACTGCACACTACGGAGTTTTAGTCCTCTAGCTATGAATTTTCCCTTTGCCACTGCACAATTCATAGTTCTTGTCTCCCAGGACTACTGCACTGCACATTTTCTATGTTCAAGCTCTCACTTTGACCTCCATAATTGTGCAATCCTTGATCCCAACCTAGCCTTCACTGTGCACTGCATAATCACAAGCCCTTGAATCATTCTTGAAGCCTCTAAAATAAATAGTTGTGTAATATCCCGACCTCCCTTTTCTCACAAAAATTTTCATTATTCCCTTTCAATTCCTATCTCCTCATCGTGTCCCACTAGCTCTCAGAACTATGTAGTTGTTTCCCTCAATCCTAGTTGAATTGTACACTACGCAATCTTAGGGCTCAAGCCTCATCCAACACTAATTGAAATGCCTAGTTGTGCAGTGAATGAGCCCTCTTTCACATGTGCTAATATAGTTGAACTCTTTTGGTTTTCTTAGTGCTTATATTATTGAAAATTTGTTCTAATGGGTTTTATTGTTCTCCCATCCTTCTAGAATACTCCGCAGGACATTATAATTTTTTGTCTCATTTTTTGGTTCTAACAATCATTGCATCCTATATGGAGTATTCTGTTGGATGTTAGATAGATTGTTTTGGTTCACATGTGTCTCTTCTTGGGTGTACTACTACCTCTCTCTTACAGGCTCAACTTCCTCCCCTAGAATAACTTTGACACATTTACAAATGAACACTGACCAGGAACACCTTCTTGCTTTTTAGAAGCACCATTGCATCCACCTCTCCTCTTGAAAGTTAGAGCCAAGGAAATATTCAAGAGCTTGACAAACAGGCCTTTATATCAGATGGGACTCCTACACCAAATGGTGTGAGGTATAATTGGGAATTCATATCGGTGATGTCTCTTGAATGTTGAAAAGTCTAGCACTTTTAATATTTTTGGTGCTATAAGGAGGGAAACCAAACTCTTATGGCTCACAACTACACCAACCCCAATCTTACTTCCTCACTTGAGCCTCAAAACACATTCACTTGAAAACAACAATCAATTGCCCCTTGCACAAAGAAAACAAGTGATATGATGCCAAGTTGATCTGAATGTGGAATATTAGTTTTCTATGATAATATCCTCATTAGAATACAAATTTTGCTAGAGGTTTGTACTCCAAAATAGCAAGTAAAAACATGAGTTTTTATGTGTGTTTCCTTAAGTTAATTTCATGAAATAATTTAAACATGAAATCAAAACACTTAATGGAAGCATGCATCAATCAGTAATACACAAACCATTGTTAAAGGAATTCACCTCTCCTAGGCTACATCTCCTTCAATAAGCTCTAATGGCATGACCCCTTCTCATTATGCTCAATGTTTGGAAAAGAAGAGTACATAAAGTGTTCAGAAATGGAATGGTTAGTTTCTCCTGCAAAGAAACAAACTCCTTAAAGAGTTATGATGCAATATACATGTAAACCTAGAGTCCAACATGTAAAATTTTAGCAAACAAAGACATATTACACCAAGACCCCATACTCCAATGTCAACCAGCATCAACATTACCACAATCCACTTGAAGTAGATAAAGAAGTCTCTTCTCCGAAAACCATAGAGAAAAGAGGAATAAAATCTACAACAATGATGTAATAGTTGTTGCAGAAAGCACATGGATAGTAGAAAACCCCTGCAAGGTCATATCCATCTTCAAATTCCTCCATAAACTGAAGCAAAATTCTAGTTGACAATTGCACCCATAGACTTCAATATGAAAAAATCCTATCTAAAAGTGCTCCTTTAATTCTGAAACCTACTCCAATGATTCCAAAATATCCAAAAATGGCTACCTAGCCTCTTTTTTCACCCAATTTGGTAAAAAACTGGAGAAGTTATGACCTCTCCTAGTTTATCCACTATACGCTCTACAAATTGCAAAAAATCAAACATCATCCTAAAAATTTGCCCCATTTTCCACTAACGGAGGGGAAAATTCCCTGGATTTCTAGTATATTTTTAGGACCATTAATTTATTCACCAAGGCCTAAAACCCAAAAGATTGGTCATACGGGGGGCCATGTGCCTAGGGGCAGGCCCCTGACGCTGGCCCCTCCCTCCGGCAGTTACATAATATGCTAGTGATTTAACTTGGGTGTGTTTACATGGGATCTATTGGTAGTGGCTTTTATCAGTCTTCATTGGCCTTGACCATCGGTGGTTATGGTGTTCAGATGAGGGGTGGTTAAGTCTACCCGACCCCCCAAACATTGCAAACATAAAGTTTATGATGAACCTGCCTCCCTTACATGTTAAGAAACACGGTGCATGCACGTTGGTGAGTTCTATGGTCTGTGCTATGGGAGGTCACAGGGTTGACCCTGTCTACCATAAAAAAAAATAAAAAAAAAATAAAAAAAAATAAAAAAAAAACTATTAACATGAGGAGGACATGTGGGGGCCTTTGGTTTAGCCACGTGTAACCACCGCATTAGCCCAAATAAAAGAAACGTGGACCAATAGAACGATGCCACCAAGCCTGAGAATATTTTGAAGAATATATTGAAGGAATATACCACAAGAATATACCAAGAGTATTCCTTTTCATGACTGGGTTGTAGGGATGCCCAATCAGCATCCCTATCAAATCCTGCAAAGAATTTACATGTTTGAGCAAACGATCAACACATGATATCTTGACCATATGATATCAATTTTCCATGAAATGCGTTGCACCAAAATCAAGACAAAGAGATCTATGCACAGGTTACAAACCATTCTAATAGCTTTGAATTTTTGGCAAATTTTGAGTTCTTGATCACCCTTCCCCATTGAAAAATTTTGGTCCCCAAAAGTTCACTCTCAATTGTTCAACATTTGAAGGTATAGTTGCTTCACTTTTCCAAACTCGATCCAATCGATGACTATAGTGCATTGAATTCTACTTGTCTTGGTTGTTTCGCAAGCTGAACATGAAATATAACCCAACGAAAGAATTCAGGTTCATTGTTCTTCTCGGCTTGTCCATGTTGTTATGACCATCCAGAGCAACATCCCTCCCAAGAAGAATTCCCATAGTAATCTTCTGCAAAATCCTTATCAAGGATAATATCCCAAAAAGACTTTGAAAATGAACCAAACAAGTTTCACATAGTGAATACTTGTATAACTAAGTGCTCAAAACATTTGTAATATACTAAATGTGCAGCAGCTACTCATACAACATTTTTAAAATTCTTTTTTAAACTACAAATAGAAATGCATTTTACAATGTGGAATAAACTTGACTCCCAATTTTTCCATTCAAATTGACTATCAACAAGACAAACTAGCATAACAATGCTGAAGAAAACATTGTTGCATATAATTCATTTGTTTATGAACATCACTTTTACAAATTTCCCAACTAAGGGGATATGCAAATACTGAAAAACAAAGATTTACAAACTTTAAATGGAAAAATAGTCAGCCCATTTCTTACCCAACCCAGTAAATGAACCATCTATTTGAACTTTTTCTCCTTTTGGAGCTGCTTTAGGGATGGTCGCATCTTGCACCACTTTTTCTTTTGTCACTTCCTCTTCTGGTGCTTGCATCATTTACTTGCCCTTGATAGGATAAATTTATTGAGACAATTTCCAACACTTCACAACCCAATGCCCACTGATATTGCAGTGAGTGAGAAAGTTATTTTGAGCTTCTCTTATCTCACATGTCCTTAACACTCGATGAGAATTTATCTTTTTGGTTTCAATTCCATTAGACATAAACATCTTCTTGATGATTGCTTTCCTTTTATAGAAATTATCTACACAGTGGTTAGGTGGAAGGAAAAAGGTGCATAGAAACACGTTCCTCAACATGTTATTCAAATCATCATGTTGTTTTCCATTACAAAAAGCATTTGAATCAATAGGACAATTATATCTCTTTTTGTTGTCCTCTAGGTTATGCTTCTTGCGTGAGGAAATTGCATGGAAAGAATAACTTAGCTTCATTTCTTATTCAACATGTTCATCTCTCTTTGGAGATGCTTTTCACTTCAAGTTCTCCTTATACTTGAGGAGCCAAGCAGGTATCGATTCTAGATTCAAATTCCAACATCTTGCCTCGTCATGTCCTCTCTTATGGCAAAAGGAAAACAATACCCATGTGTTGTCGCTAGAAAACCATTCTTATTTTGCAACATAGCCTAAGACTTCATATTTAGGCCTCTCGTTTGCCTCAATAAGATTTTTAATACCTTGATGGTTCACTCGAAGGCCTCCTTGAATTTGGGTGTTGATAGAACCTCATCCTCCACATCATGTGGAAAAAAAGGTAAAAACTTGTCCATCTACCTTCTCTGAGGGACTTTCTACACTAGCATCTTGCATAAGAGTTGTAGAAAAACATGAATATTGTGGAGAAGGTGGTGGTCTATCACCATTCTTGTTACTTCTTCCCTTGGAGAACATTCTCCTCTTAGATGTCTAGAGCTTTCTCCTTGCAATTTGGTATTACTCTCTTCATAGAGGACTTTCACCATTTTTTCCATGTCTAAGAAAACCTTACTAAAATCTTTCACATCATCTAACATTCTTGCAGAATCTCCTCCTTGGGAGATGATTTTCTTGAAGCTTCTACTGCAACTTGAGGTAGAAGTGGTGGTAGAAATTGTAACAATCTTGCTTTCCTTTCCAAAACCTTCTCATCACTTGAGCTTCGAAACATGTACACTTGCAAACAACAGTCAATTGATCCTTGCACAAAGCAAACTAGTGCTCTGGTACCAACTTGATTTGAATGTGCAATATTAGTTTTATATGCTAAGATCCTCATCAGAATACAAAAGTGTGCTTTAGATTTGTACCCCGAATAGCAAGTAAAAACATGAGCCTTTATGTGTGTTTTCATAAGTTAATTTCAAAAAAAAATTAAACGTTGAATGGAAGCATGCATCAATCAGTAATAGACTAGCCATTGTTAAAGGATTTCACCCCTCCTCGGCTACATCTCCTTGGATCATCTCTATTGGCATGGCCCCTTCTCTTTTTTTTGGCTGAAGCAAGAGTATTACCTTCATTATCATGAAGCCAAAAAAAATTTACATAGTGTACAAAAGTCCACCAACACCATGGACTCCAGCAGAAAAATGCTAACTGCCTAAGGCATTACCATAAACCTAACAAAGAATGCTTTTGAACCCTAGAAAAAACAAACAAAGTTTGTGCCACGTCGAGAGAAAAGCAGAAGAAACCTGTGGATTCATCCGAACTCCTGCTCCATTGACATGCATATTTGATCTTAATCGTCAAATCACCCCAAGAAATCCACTAATAGAGGAAGAAATTGCCTCACAAAGTAAACTGATGTTTGGCAGACTAGCCCCACCAAACTACATGAACGTTCCTAACTGTGGATCTGCCCTGTGAAATCCAACGATTGGGAGGCATATCACACAGACCGAGGAATCTCAACAATAGTGCCTGGGGAAGGCAGTATTCATTTCCACCCCCTGCCATGTGTAGGAAGCCTAATGGAATCTCTTCCAAAACACAAAAACCATTTCCCACCTAAGTGATGAGCGATCACCTGAAGACCAACATAGCAGTGGTTTTCCTTCCTGAAAACGAAGATATGGAACTTGCGGTTGCCAAAAAATCCATACTTCCTGCCCTTCATAATCTCTCATCAGTGCCAACCATGAAACCCTAGTATGATGTGATCCTAACCCCAGTGCACCCACCCTGAACACAGAGAACGCCCGTTAACTGAAATAGTCTGAAGAACAAAGGAGGATCCTTCTGTGAGATAGTCATTTCGTACTCTCCTCCTTAGTTCTTTTACGAAATACCTCCATATCCTCATGTACTTTCTTGGTGCAAAGAGCCTTTAGTCTACCCTAAGACATCTCCTACCACTTCCTCACAAATTTGACTTTTGTACAACACACTCCTTGATTGGCGAGAGCATCCACACACATGGTTGAAACTTACTATGCGAAGACCAAGTCGGTGACTTTGAATTCTTTGCAAAACCCTGATGAGCCTCCAGTATTTGAAACTTTATCTAGCACAGCTCCACAACTAATTATTTTCACCAAATTAATGGTTAACTTGGAGTCCTCTTCTATAATTACATTTAAGCGGTTGTCTTGCTTCAGAAACTCTAAGCATTGTTCCAAAGCCATTAATTCAACCATGTTGTTGGTAGCTCTTCCTAAATGGAAATGGAAGATAAAGAGATTGTTTCCTTCTTCATCCCTTAAAACCCCTCCAAAACCAACAGTTATCGGGTTACCTTTAGAAGCACCATCAATGTTGAATTTCAAAAAACCTATCAGAGGAGGATGCCAAAAGTCCTCCACTACCTCTATGATTCCCAACCAATCCAGGCTTTGAGGAATGAGCCCTTGGAAACCTAGATGTGTGAGGATTCTCAAATCAGCCTCTGAGGGAGGATTGTTGGGGTGATTACGAACTATGGAGCCAACTTTGTCCTTAAGTTGTTTTAAGGTTAGCTCAAATAGTTGCTGAGGGGGATTCTTTTCATCCTTGAATATTCTATTGTTCCTTTCTTTCTAGACATTCCATATAATGAAGCTTGGCGTTAGGGTCCAAGCTGAGTTGAGGAATTCATTTTCCAAGAAGTTTCTACTCTAATTATTTAGGGTATTAATGATACTCCCTTTTTCCCTATCGGTCTCTTGGAAAATGGAAGCGAATGAATCCCATAACCAGGAGGTGAAAATACAGCTATTGAGAAAATGCTCCATTGTCTCCTCATGACTTTTACAAAGTTGGCAAATAGAATGTCCCAGAACACCCCTCTTTCTGATCTTGTCCCAAGTCAATATCTTTTGTTGAAGAACCAGCCACATGAAGAGTTTAATTTTCATCCACCCTTGGTGCCTCCAAAGGTTCTACCAAATCTTATTCAGAACATGGGAATCCAGCTCTAGGAGAATTCCTTTTGCTTCCTTGATATTGAAGGTGCCTTCTTTGTTGTTTCCCCATATTAGTTGGTCCTACCCTCCTACTACTAAGATCATCCTTTGATCCAAGATTCTCCTAATTTATTCTGCTTCTATTTTCAAGGGCTTGTCTTCTCTGCAATTAATATTTCTCAAGATTCTCCACTTCTCTGTATTTTGAGTATGCTCCCAAAAATCCTTCACTTTGTTTAAGCCTTGGGTGTCTGTTTCATTCTTAAGGCTCAAAAGGTCCCCTTTTAGCAATGTTGGTTCTTGTTTCCATCTATCTTCCCAGAAGAGTGCTAGATCTCCCTCTCTGATTTACCAGAAGCTGTATTTTCATACTAGGCTTCTATTCTCCTAGTATTTGTTCCAGATGTAGGACCCATTTAAATTTTCGGACATTCTTATGATGTCACTTGGTTGCTAGGAGTGGGCATATTTTTCTTTCCAAATACTTGCCCATTGAGCTTTCGGATCATGAACCCAACGCCTCCATAGTTTGGCCCCTAAAAGCTTACTGAGAATCTCTTGGTCATCCAAACCAAGGCCCCTATAGTGCTTCGGTCTACAAAATTTTTCCCATGAAACTAAGGCCTGTTTCTTCCTAGTCTCCTCTTTACCCTAGAAAAAGTCTCTTTGGATATTTTTGAATTGTTGCAGAACTCGTTTTGGAGCTGGGAGAGCTTATAACATAAAAAATTGAATAGCTTGTAGAAGAGCTTTTGTAAGAACCAACATACCTGCCAAATTTAAAGCTCTATTCGTCCATTTTCTAATTTTTTCCTACATATTATTGATCAACAGTTCCCAAATGCTGTTGTGCATTGGTTTAGCAGTTAGAGGGAATCCCAAATATTTTGAGGGGAGGGAGTCCCATTGAAAACCTAGAATTCTGGAGATATTTCTCTGAATAACAATATTGGTATTAAATAAAAAGATTTTTGATTTAGAGAGATTGACTTCCATACCTGTAGCCTTGGCGAAGACATTCAGGATTTGTTTGTAGGCAGTAGCTTCTTTAACTGTGGGGATTCCCTGTAACATGGTATCATCTACAAATTGTTGATGATTCAGAGCTTGACCATTCTCTGTAAGTTGGAGGCCCATGATATTACCTGTTGCTTTAGCATGCTTAATAGACTGACCAAGTACTTCAATCATGAGGATGAAAAGAAATGGAGAAAGTGGGTCTCCCTACCTAAGGCCTTTAGAAGGAATGAAAATCTAAGAGGGAGAGCCATTCACCAATATTGAAAATATGGAGGAAGTTACAAGGTCCATAACCCATCTAACCCAATTATGATCAAAACCAAAGGCAATTAAAACTTTCTTAATATAGGTCCAGTTCACCTTGTCATAATATTTGACAATATCCAGTCACATGATCATTCCCACCTGCCTCTTGCTAGTTAATGAGTGAACCACCTCGTGAGCTTGAATAATGTTATTTAGGATTTGTCGGCCTTCCGCATAACCTGATTGCTCCCCTGAAACCAGTGAAGGAAGTGGAGGTTTGAGCCTATTGGCTACTACTTTGGATATGATCTTGTATACCACATTGCATAAAGTTATGGGTCTGAACTTGTTAGGAGTTTGAGCAAAGTCCTGTTTGGGGATTAAGGAGATGGAGGAGGTATTGTGCACTTTCAAAATAGTTCTATTCAACCTGGAATCCTCCAAAACATTCAAAATATCATGTTTAACTATATTCCAGCAAGCTTTAAATAAATTCACATTAAAACCCTCTGGGCGAGGTGCTTTTCCATTCTGCATTTCTTTGAGGACCTCGTGACTTCTTCTTCCTTTACTGGCCTGTTGAGGTTGAAATTTTCCTCTCTATACACCAGCTTAGGAATGTGATTAGTTACTTCCCTAATAAACTATTCTCTTTTTGAATTGTTTTCCTAAGTTATGCCATGGAACTGTTGAACCAAAATTGAATCTATATCCTCATGGGAGGTATGAATCTCCCCATCCTTGTCCTTGATCGAAGAGATTATGTTGTGAGCTCTATTAGCCATGGTAGATCTATGAAAAAATTTAGTGTTACGTTCTCCTTCTTTCAACCATTGAATTCTTGAATTTTTCTTCCAAAATGTTTTCTCTTGTTTGCCTAAATTATCCCATTGTTGATGATGTTTGTCAACTTGTTCACTTTTTCCTTTATCAGAGCCTTCTGTAATTAGAGTTTGATTGAGTTCTTGCATTTTGATATCCACTGATTGTTTCCCACAAAAATATTTCCAAAATCATTTTTGTTAATCCTTAAGCCTCTGTTTGATGTGCTTTAACCTTTTGTGTAGAAGGAACAATGTTGTTCCTTGAATCTGCAAATCTTCTAACCACCATTTTTCAATGCTGTTGATGAATTCTCGGTGTGAAAGCCATATGTTCTCAAATGAGAAAGGTCTGTTCCTAGGAGTACCTAAGCCCTTGATTTATGGTTGAACTAGCCAATGATCTCAGCCTCCAAAAGGAAGAGTTTTCACTGTTATTTCCTTATCTATCAGTATAAGGTCTTTTGAGATAATGAATCTATCTAATTTGGAGGCGACCTAAGCCTCTCCTCCTCTTTTATTATTCCAAGCAAAGAGGCCATTGCTCGTTTTAGTATCAATAAGATTCATATTATATGAAAAGGTTTGAAAAACAACAGAGTATTTACTTAGAACTCTTGTTTCCCCTGTTTTTTCCAAAAGAGATTTGATCATGTTGAAATCCCCTCCCATGATCCAAGGAATTCATGCATGTCTGTCCCTGAGGTCCACAAGGGAAGCTATAAACTTGAGTTTATCCTCTGTTATTTGGGGGCCATAAACATTCGTAACTAGATAGGTATCCCTATCTCGTACAGGCTCTATAACTACTAATAAATAATTCCTAGATGCCTCTACATCTATTATGCTAATTTTTTAGGGGTTCCAAAGGGTGAGGATGCCCCCTGCTGTATTCTCTCCTTTGACTTCTAGAAACTCAGATCTATTGAGCCATTTGCTATAAATTTGTCTTAATTTTTGAATGGAACATTTTGTTTCCTGGATGAAGATTATATCTGGTGCCTCTTGTTTCATTCTATTACTAAGCAATCTCCATTTTCTTTTACTACCTAAACCCCTAATATTCCAAGATGTGAACTTCAAAATTAAATATTTGTAAAGGAGTAGCTAGCTAAATCTTTCATGTTACGTGAGTCTATCATTAGCTTTCCACACTCCATCAAGAGCTCATTCTATTTTTTTCTACCTCTTTTTTTCTGGGAATTCTGGTTGCTAACTCAGGGGTTGTTTTCATCATTTTCACACTTTTATTATCGTGCTTATTACTGCTTTTTCCTTTCTCAAACCCCTTAGCCTAAGTTTTCCATAAAAACAACTGTTGTATTCTATTGAGCTCTTCTTGAGGTACCGAATCTACCCCTCCCGTGGTTCCCTTAATCAAGCACCCTTCAAGATTTAGGTGTTCCTTGTCAAGAATCTCTTGAAGCTCCTCGTCCTCCATTTCCATTTCACTTTGGGTCATTTCATGATCCATATCTAGTTATGCATCACTTATCATGGTCTCTTTTTGATCATCAATATCCTGTATTTGTTTCTGATTATCTTCTTTCTCCTTTTCCTCAGGAATTCCTTCCATTGCTTGATCTTCTTTTTTACTCACTTCATCTTCCTCAAGAAATTGGAACTTGTTTTGACTAACTTTTTTCCCTTCATTTAGATGTTGCTTTGGCCCTCTTTTCCCTCCTTTTCCCTTATTTACCACTTTGTGAAAACTATCATTGTCCTTCATTGTATTAGTTTTGGCCTTGTTTTCTGCTTTACTGAGGGGGTAGTCGCTGAAAAGGTGCCCATGTTCATGGCATCTATTACATCTGAATGTAATATGCTCATAATATACTATTTGCACCCATTCTTTATCATAAACTTCCAAGATTACCTCATCCAGAAGGGCTCCAGATATATCCATTTCCACACATATCCTTGCAAATGAAGTGTATTTTCCTCTTATTGTGGCTTCAGAGTCCTTGACAAAAAGACCTAATTTATTGCCTATTGCCACTAATGATTCTATTTGCGAGTAGTTAAGAGGTAAATAATAGAGTCTTACCGAGACTGGTAAAAAAGTAAAAGTTTCACGCTCCGAGACAAAATTCATCATCTATGGCCACATATAAAGCCGAGCTGCTGCATAGAAATAAGGTCCTCCTTCAAACACTCTCTCCTTGTCTTCAATATTTGTGAACACTACTGTGAAGAATCCCTTTGACCCAAGGTGTAGGGCAATGCTTCCTTTAAGTTTCTAGTGGTATTTAATCGAGGTTTGTAGAGCTTTTTCAGTGGGCCATAATCCCATGAATTTATAGATAATAGCATAAGTCCTCATGTGATTCGTGTGCGCATGCAAAGGAGGATCATTTAGGACTACCTTAGGTGTAATCTCATCTTTGAGTTTACATGGTCCCTTTTGCTTTTTCTCTTTTGATCCCTGCATTTTGTCTTCTTCCTCCTTTTCTTTTGCATCATTATTTTTCTTGGTTTTGGTTCCTCCTATCTCCTCTTTCGGGTTCCTACTCCTTTCCTCTGCAGTATCATTGTCATTTTCTAGAGGCTTCTTACCTCTACTCGCTACTGCATCCTTGTAGGAGGGAGTGTAGCTCCCTCCTCTGCACCCCTCCATGAAGATCAACCTCTCTGACTAACTGAGTGTTCTTCCGCCACTTCCCCTAATCCTATAATCTTACTTTCATTAGAATAATATCCAATTGTGAGAATCGGATTTCACCCAACATGGCATGGCCTCTTCTTATTATGCTTAATGTTTAGAAAATAAGAGTACATAAAGTGTTGAAAAATGTAATGGTTAGTTTCACCTTTCAAGAAACAAAATTTTGCAATAGTTATAACTCCATATAGATGTAAACCTACTGTCAAACATGTAAACTTTCAATAAACAAAGGCATTTTAATCCAAGACCCCATACTCCAACTTGAAAGAGCATCAAGAGTACCACAATGCACTTGAAGTACATAAACAAGTATCTCTTCCAAAACATAGATAAAAGAAGAATAAAATATACAATATTGGTGTAATAATTGTTGCAAAAAGAACATGGAGGCTGGAAAAACCTTGCAAGGTCATCTCCATCTTCAAACTCCTCCATAAACTGAAACACTCTAGTTGACCATGGCACTCATAGAATTCAATCTGCAAAAAGTGTATCTAGAAGTGCTCCTTTGATTCTAAAACCAACTCCAATGAGTCCAAAGTGTCTAAAATGGCTAGCCGGCCTCTTTTTGCATCCAATTTGGTTAAAAATTGGAGAAGTTATGACCTCTCTTAATTTCTCCACTATTCACTCTACAAATTGCACAATATCCGACACAATCATACAAATTCAAAGAGAAAAATAAGAGTATCCCTGTGGATGTTAAATGATGTTCTAAGACACTGCAAAATGGCATGAACTGTGTGATATATGCATCCAAAAATGCCATAAGAATTATTTGGTCGCAATAAATAGCGAGTCGATAATGATAGTTGACAGCGGAAGGGAATTATATTTGTGAAACATAGAGCGAAAATCGACCCAAAAAATTTCATTTCCTGGGCGGCTTCACAGGCATCTAAGATTTTCCCAATGGTTTCATTTAGCCTTCGAATCCAACAACGTTGGGTGGCATTAGGATATACAAAATTATTATTATACAATTAGATTAATTTATATTGGCTCGTAGTCTTACTCTTTCCTATCATCTATGTGAAAGAGTCCACTCAAAATGTGAGGTTACAAAATTGTTGTACAATTAGATTAATTTATATGGGCTCATGGGGTTGCTCCCAAATTTTACTCTATAAACTAAAAATTATAAAATAAATTAAAAAAACAATTTTAAATTTATAGATTTTATGTAAGTTTGTGAAAAAGTCAATAATCACTCTGTGAAGAATTAATTCTTTTGAAAAAGACAATTTTAAATTTATAAATTTTAGGTATGTTTTTGATAAAGTCAATAATTACTTTGTTTTTTTAAAGAGAGAGAATTTTGATGGGTGGAAAATACATTGAAAATATTCAGCTACAGAACATTTAGACTGGAATATGCAATCATATAAAAATATCAATTTATTCATGTAAAGTGAAACTTGAGAATTGGATGTTCTATAAGCCTAAAAGTCTAAAATATCAATAATTTTAAAACTATTTTAAATCTGTAAATCTTTGGCGAATCTGTAATGGTGTGAACATAGTTATGACGGTTGGCAAATTGCCCATGAAGGAGGGTATGAAAAGGAAGGACATTATGTCTAAAAATGTATCTATCTACAAGTCACAGCCGGCATTAGAGCAAGATGCTTCTCCAAATTGCAAGGTGAATTCAGTTTTTTATTATTTGAGCAGAGGAAAAATGGTTATTTTTCCTTGTAAAATTTATCAGTAATAGATAGAGCTTCATGAAATATCCCTTATTTTGGGTGTTTGCAGTGCCCCTCTACAGCTAAGCATATCAATGTTTTGAAGTTTTTTATGTGATTAATATTGTATGACAGTGCATTGTCAAATATTTTTTCTGGGTCCTATTTGCATTTCCTCCTTATGGTTCAATATCAAGCGACACAATGAA
>APFE031721856.1:36643-63275 GCA_000404065.3 Pinus taeda
GCCCTCCGGACCGGACGTGAAGCTCCCCCTTCATCTGTCTCATTTGCAAATCGAACCAGGCATCGTTGTTTAGCAGTCGGGCACATGCAACGAAGGGGCGCAATGAGTTTCATTCCAGGCGTAAATCTCTCACAAAGCTGCTCCAGTCTGTGAGTTGAAAAGTTTTTAGGAGAAACGTCTTCGTATCATAGAGATCAAGCCAGTAATTCATACTTTTGTTTCAAATCTGGAGCGAGATGGGAGCAAGGATCTTCCACGCCTGAATCCGATGGATTGCAGAAATTTAAATCCGAAATTTCCGATGACATGGATAGTCTATCTTCTGAATTTACAGGCAAGATGGGTTTTTAAGATAATTTGGTATGTTCACATTGGGATTTTTCGGCATATCAAGCCAAATTGCTTCCATGCCTGCAATTCCTACGGTCGCAAGAGTAGGAAATGACGAGGACGATTAAATTGATGATTCGATTTGGAAAACAGCTTTTCGATGGGCCTAATTTATGTGATCAATTTCACAGCAGAGGTTTCATTTCTCTGGCACACCTGCAGGAGCTATACAGGAGACGAAATTTGAAAGCACCGGCAGCTAAGGATAGTGTTAGGTTATTAGTTCTAATTTCCCAGTTTATTAGTAACACAATAAGACCAAGTTACTTAAGATAGATTGATCGGTACAGTTAAGGATCACAAATTTCAATTGACCGGGATTCTAGTAGTATTCAACGGATGGATTCTATATGTTTGGAATTTATATACCCGTCTGACTTATAATCCATTTGTGTTAACTAGAATCAATGTTTTTTGCAGTATTTAGTTTCTCTGATATTGGCAATGCCATGCATTTCTTATTAATTGCTTAAATATTCGGAAATTGTAGATATTCCTGCAGGCTTACATTTCCACAATTTTGTTTGGCTGGATGACTATCTTTCACTTCTATCTGCTGGGCCATTTACATAGCCTTTGGTCTTCTGGTTCGCAGGATAAATCATTTTTACCTTTTGTAATAGCTTATTGAAGTGTCTCTATCTTGACCTATTCTAAGTTTTCAGCCCAGGGATAGAGTGGACTGAATGTATTTTCTCTGTTCTCATGCTCTGCTTCAGACGAAATAGTGATATAGGAACTTTCTTTATTTTTAATAGAAATATTTTTTCTGTTTGAATAAAAAAAGGTAACACAGAGTCGATGATATAATAAAATATTGCAATTATGAAGATTATTGCATTTATGAAGATTAAAGAGCAGTTTTCTTCAGCTACTTCAAAGTTTAAGAGGCAGGTAAGCTGCTGAGTTCAAATTCTGCTGAGATGAGTAACTCCATTGTGTGCTAACTATTGGCTGGGTTTGTCGCTTCTCAAGGAAATTTGAAGCTCAGCTGGCCTGTAACTTTGACATGAAAAGGCCATGAAACGGGGATTCTTCAATTGAGAAAGCCGACGAGACTAAGGACTGCACCGGTCAGAAGGCCCAGGAGACTTCAGAGGGAACCAAGGTGAGTCAATTTCTTTGTCGGTAACATGTTTATTGCCTGTCCCAGGTTACCTCACTTCCTTTTCTATCTGACCTCGGACTTTTGCACCAGTAAAATTTCCCTCTTGCATTGTGAATCTATGTCTGCAAAAACGAAGTGACAATTTTTGTCAAACAAGGATAGAAGCACGCTCTGGCCTCATCATTTTGAAAATGAGTGTCAAGGGCATGTGAATACTATACGTATAAATACTTAAACATTTCTTCATTTGCAGTTGTCTTGGTTTTGGAATTGCAAGGCTCCTTCAAAAAGTTTGTTATCGGCAAGATTTTCCTACAGCTCCCCGCGTTTGCATTGGGTGCATACCGGGAGACCCATGTGCTGTGTTGTCTTCCTGTAGCTAGCTGAATTCACTAATTGGAAAGAGGTTAGAAAATTATTTCTACTATATCCTAATGTAAAGATTATTGTTCTTACTGTATTCAACGTATTTACTCTTCTTATTGTATTCAACGTATATACTAACAGTAATAACAGATGTAAAAGAACTGGAATTCACGCATGCTAGAAAACATCTTTGCTGCAAGGACTGGAACTCACGCATGCTGGAAAACATCTTTGCTGCTTCGTTCGCTGTCCTTCCTCTAACTCTTGAAGAGGCCGAAGATGATGCTGAATCTCTGGAATATATGGCAGTGGAGTCTGAACAAGGTGCTGCCGGGGCAGAACACGTGCACCACTTTGCATAGACACGTACACCAACAGCTGCCAACAACTACCAACCCAACCTGCAAACAAAATACGCCATAAGTTTGCCATACATTTTCTTAACATTAAATGTTAGGAGATTAATGCTAAGGCGAAGATAGCATTAGTTCATCAAGCTTTGAAATTGTTGTAATTAGTTGTACTTCTCGCCATTGTTTTCTAACATTTGAGCCTGTATACCTCGTTTTGAGGCCAAATAAGATGAACATTTTTTTGATTGGTTAAAAGGATAGGAAACTATAAAATATTGTATCGGTGAATGTGACATGTCGAGAAACTTTGGTTTAAGTCTAAATAATTTTATTGATTACCGGGTCAAACTAATGCCATCGACCCAAATCGATTACTATAGTCCCTGCCATCCCGTAGGGTAGGGACTAATAAGATGATTTCTGATTGTGCTATTGTTTGGGCTCTTGTCTTAAATAACTTACTTTCATGCTTATATTTTCACAAGATCCTACCCATTTTGTTATCTAAGTAGATGGTAGTTGGCAATTTTTTTACATGATTCATAGGTTTCAATGGGTGTATATTCCCATGGATCTCGCAATTTTTTACATGATTCATAGGTTTCAATGGGTGTATATTCCCATGATGTTCCACGTGGCATTATATTCTCATAGCATGTTACTTTTGAAAATGGGAATTGGTCCATTGTACATTGTTTGAGTTCGTACCACAAATGGCTTACCTTCATGGTTATATTTGCACAGGATTCTACTTATTTTGTTATCTAAGCAGATGATAGTTGGTAATTTATTACATGATACATGAGTTTTCAGTTTTAATGTGTGTACATTCCCAGGTATCTTATGATGTTCTACTTGGAATTATATTTTCATGCCATGCTATTTTTGAAAATGGGAATCTGTCCATTGTACAAGGTAAGATCCTTTTTGAGCAGAAATGAGCAAGATTTACATTTGGAGCTTGTTTGAGAATTTTCTGTAGGTAGGATAAAGTAAGGAAGGTTAAAGAAAGTTACCTGCAAAAAAAATGTTTGATATATGTTGTTACTTTTCATATATTGTGTGTTCTTTTTATTTTTAAGAGACTTCCCATCAACCAGTTCTCAAGGGAAAAGTTGGATGCCACTGCAAATGAGTTTGTTGAGGAAAAGGATTTGGCTTATTCTTGCCTAAATTGATTTATCTTTTTCAAATACATTTGTGCAAGAAATTACCTAAATTGATTTATCCTTTTCAAATGCATATGTTCAAGAAGTTGATTTGAATAAGTACTATCATAAGAGAGATTACTACTCTCCATATTTTAGTTGGTTAGAAAGACTACTTTGATGTACCAATATCACTTTAGTGGACTGATTTTTCCACTATCTAAACAGATGTATACAAAATAAAATCATTAATTTTCCCATATTTAAAAAAAACCACTTGCATTGGAGCTTTAGCAGTTTTTTTTCATATCAAACAAGAGTTTAGAGGCATACATAATACCCAATTTTATAAAAATTGCCACATTTGAACAAAACTTCCATTAGGGATTTAACAGATTTTCTGTTATATCAGATTAGAGCCATACGCTATACCCAGTTTTATAAAATTTATTTTCTCTTATGGGGCTGAACTTCTTTGACCTTTGTTAAAATGTTAAAGGTGAAGAACTCGTTGAGTTTCCAAAAAAATGTCTCAGGTTTTGCTGAGGTGTTTTAAATATGCAAATTTTAAATTTTGAAGTAGGCCAGGCAAGTTTTTACAATGTTTTGGTGAGACCGCGAAACCATTTTTTCAAGCTTCCACTCAAGGCATGTTTGAGTGCATCTCTCCTTTTTCTTCGTGAACCCAGAGGGCCTGAACTTTCGAGCAATTTGATGTCCTTTGAGCAATGGTTAAGATATTGTCATATTGGTTGTAACTTTGTTGATATATACTCATATATAATATATAGAGATATAAAAGTAGGAATAACTTTATGACTTTCAGAATTATCAACTTTAATAAGTAATACTTAAAATTACTAGATTATTTTTTATTGATAAATTTTTTAAGATTTAATTTATAAAAATCTTCCATTACAATATAACTATCAAGATATTTTTTTGGGTAAAGTTTAAATTTTTCATCATTTTTTTTATATTTTCATTTCTTTTAAGTTTCATTTAACTAACTAAAAGTAATTTCATTTTTAGATGATAAAATTGAGAAAAATCTCCTTCCTTCCCTTTCTTTTTTTCTTTCTTTTTAATTAAGATAAATGTATTTTATCAAAAACAAATACTTTACATGGCTTTCCGCACATCACTGGCTCTCCACACATCACTTTGGTGGGACACATAGTAATTGATTCATGTCAGGAACTTAAACAACCCAAAATCCCAGTTACAAAGCCCTAATGCCATAAAAACTATAGAGAAATATCTCAAACAACCTAAAATAAGCTTAAATATTAAAAACGCAAGCTTTCCTTAAAAATCACATGTTCACAAAAAATTGTACATATTAATTAATCAATATTAACCATATTTAATAAATATTATATTCACTCTACCTTTTATTTAAATAACCCAATAAATAAATAAATAATATAATATTCAAATTAGTATTCAATAGTTTAGTTGCGGAAATAGCTTATTGCTTATTTTGTCTAGTGAATATTATATCTAAATACAAATTTAAAATATTATAGTTTAGTTGTGGAAATATCTTATTGCTTATTTTCTCTAGTGAATATTATATCTAAATACAAATTTAAAATATTATAAAAAAGATTAAAGAAGATTACTAATATGTTTTAAGTTGAGTATGTTTTCTTATTAGTTAATTTCATTTTATTAACTTAATATGAGTTGGGTTGTTATGAATTAAGTTGTAATTTTGAATATTAATTTTAGTTATCTGTTTGTCCAATTAGCTAGTAGGTAAGATTTAATATATTTATTAGTTAGTTAATTTTATTTATTAACTTATTGGATTATTTTTATTAATATAATTTAATTATAAATATAAATATTGTTTTTCTTTATTTTGTTGTGTAGTTAGTAAGTAGATTCTCTAGGTATTGATGCACATCACTATAAGTATGGATATTGATGCATGTAGTGGTTGATCTTACAGTTAGCTTCTTGTCATGTACTTATGAACTGATTTTATGGTTAATTTTAGTTCTATGAGCATGTTATTTTTTTAATACATATTGTTGAAATTTCTCTTTGAGTGTTGATGATTCTTTTGGGAGTGATTTTGGGAGTGATATTGAATAGTGAAATGGAAAAAATATTTGATTTCCAATTAAGAAGAAAAAAAATGATTAAAAAAAAATCAAGATGCTTTTTTTCTCATTATAAAACAAAATTTAGTTAACAAAATTAACATTTCCAAATTGACTTAAAAATGTAGGCTTAAAAATCGTATGTAGAGGGAACTTAAAATAAGATAATAAATATTTCATAAATCACCATCTATGTTTAGTTAACAAATTTAATGTATATATTGGAAACAATTAATATTGAAATGACTCATGTTTCATGTAGCACCATATTTATTTGACAAAGCAAAACTAAAAAAACCAAAAAATATTAATAATTGATCAAATAAAAGCAAGAGTTCACTTACTTATATGTTAATTTTATTTGAAATATATATATATATATATTATATATATATATATAATATAATAATATATATATATAATATGGTTAAAAATATATGTTTTTTCTCTGTAAGTCACATGTATAAATTTGGATTGTGGATAGGGAACCATTATTGTCATACCATATCTAAGAAATACCATGTCTAATGGTAAAGACGATTAGATCAAACTTACTAATAACGAAATACCTTATCGATATTGATGTCTTACCATTACAAAAGGTGTGAAGCACAATATTCTAAACTTTGATACAATTATTTTTCTTCAAGAAAAACTAGTTTTGAGGAGATCATTATATAGAAAGTTATTCATGAGTTCCAAATGAGAAACCTAGAATTTACATGTTTGGATATTTTTGGTAATAAACTAATTCTTCACTCTTTTAGTAAGAATGGTACATGGACAAATGGCAGTATGCTTATGCTACACTATTAGACAAAAAGTGGTATGCTTATGCTACACTATTCTTGATTAATCAAATAAAACATAGTTAACTTCAAATGAGTTAGATGAATATCCTAAAATGCATTCTACTAGACCCATATAGTGAGGGTTTATATGGGGACGTATTTATACATGGCTTTTGTATTGAGAGATGGTGGTTTTTTATATAATGGGAGAAACAATTTCATTCAAATACATGGGATTTCAGCATGAAACATAAATTCATTTTATTACTATCAAGTAATGCACATATCTTCCTATTTATTATAAAAACTATATTGTTATGGCTAAAGATGAGTCATTAATATTCCATATCCTATGGAAGTGTTTCATTGTATAAAGGTTTCCACTAGAAACTTTGAATTGGGTAAGAACATTTGAAATTCATTTGGATATTTTTAAAGACCACAATACTCTTAAAGGTGTGGATTTGAATCCACATGAGATATTTTACTCAAAGGCTTATGGATATTTGATAGATTTAGAATTCAAGTCGATTCAAAACATAAAATAATATGTTTTATGCTAGTTTAATCAATTTATGAATAAGAGGATGTATGTCAATAACACAAACACACACATATTCTAGAGGAAAAAATATTTTTTATATTTCAAAGAGAGAGATATGCATATTATTACCATGTCCCTAATTACATTTTTTTCAAAACTTGACCCATTCTTTCCTACTATGTCTCTTACTAATTTGATCCATACATAGATAGATACTATAAAAAAATGAAAAAAATAGATTGTATCTGAATTTATATCCTAAAAACAACTTATGGCTATAATAAAAATATTTATGAAAGGAAGGAAAAATATTGAATGAAAATACTATCAAGGAATTCATTAGAGGTAAAGTCCCATTCCTAAAGGGACACAAATACCCTAGACAATTTGTCAGCCTTAGCATTTAGTCTCTTGTTGGTGGGTTAAGGTGGTTTGGCATCTGGAAGCCCTGGTTTGGTTTTGTCTTGGTTATTGCATGAGATCTCACATTCATGGTTTGAATATGGAATGAGGGTGACTGGTTGAAAGAAATATTCGCTTGAGCCCAATCTATGGTTGGGTGGCTTGTGGAAGTCCTTGATTTTATGAGCACATGTATTGATTATGATGGTGATATTATGGCTAAGTTTCCATGATTTTTATGTTGGTTATATAATGTAAATTATCTATGGTTGTTGACATGTTTGATGAATATGTGAATGGTTAATGAATGCATGGACTAACAAGTGTTATTGTAACTAGCTAGAGAAGGCGTATAACCTTTTGAGTGATTCCTAGATGAAGACTCTCAATTTATGATCAGATATATATTCATGACTTGTAGCTTACATTTTTTTCATGTGTTTGATAAAATTCATAGTATGTTCTAGTTAATCTAGGTCAAGTCGTAAGTTGAGATTAAATGTTTATCTTGGTTTCCATGTTATACATGATTCTTGAATGCCTTAGTCAATTATCGGTAGTGGTATGGAGGCAGTGTTAAAAAGATGGCATTGATCCTAGGACAACACGCTTAGAACTAGAGAATTGGGTCACAAACCAACTAGGGAAGCTTCTATGTGTGGTTGGAGGCCTATAATTACGTGGAGGCCTTTTCATGCATGTGGTTGGCGGTAACACTGTGAGAAATGCAACCCATCTCAGGGTTTGGTCACCTCAAAGTGTACTTTCACCGCTTAAATTATTTTTGGGATTGTGAGTCTTAGAAATTCCAAAACAATTTTGGAACTGGTTCAATATTTGTTTACGTTACTTCTGTGGAGATCAACTGAACATTTCTTGGTATGAATTAAGTATATTTACCTATATTTAGACTCATGTATCGAGTGTTGCTATAACTTGACTTCAGATAACTTGATTTATGAATTACAATCTTATTGTCTATCAGTTTAAATAAAAACATCTTAAGTTTTTGTGTGCTTTTAGCTCAACTATAACATCATGTTATGGCCTTCAACGCTGGCTTTTGGAACTACGATTTTCCTTTTTGTATTATTTCTATTTAAATGTAATCATCATTAATGATTCAGAGGTTTTGGGTTTTAACAGCTCCTCGGTACTTGGTCCTTGGTGAGTTCCTCGTTTTAATAGCTCTTGGGTACTTCGCCCTTGTATTAATTACTTAATTAAAATTAATAATAAAGTTAATTAATAATAGTAATGATTATAATAATTATTATTATATAACCATTGAGTTAGTAATAATAATAATTAATAAAGTTAATAATAATAATAACTCTTATAATTGAATTAACCATTGTTGTTATTAATTTAATAATTATTAAAAGGGGATAGTGTTATCTTTAGGCTAGATTAATAGAGAATGCTTAGATGATATGATTGCTAACATTAGGAGCTAATAAGGAGGAAATGAGGGAATAAGGAGAAGGGATGGGAGAGAATATTAAGAGGGAAAATGAATATGGAGGAGAGGGGTGAAGAAAAGGTTATGAGGTCATATGAGAGAGAGGTACTAGTCAAGGTTGTGAGATATGGATACCTGAGTGAGTAAGGATGCTTTATAATTTCTTTTTATTAAAAAGTTAGGTTAGTTACTTTTTATTTTTCATTTTTGAAATATTTTTTATTAGTTTTTCCTTTTTTGTTTAGTGTAGTTTTGTGTTCTTTTTTCACCAATATTATTTCAAGTTTTGATTTAAAATATTGTGACATTTAGAATGATATTATTTAAAATTTTGGCTTATGCATTTACAAGAATTTTTATATTTGTATTAATAGGTTATTATTCACTAAAGTAAATAAATATGGATGTTATTATATTAAAAAAATCACTCATTTGAGTGTGTGGTATGCTTTTCATATTTTATTTTTTGAATTTTATGTTTTTTAATAAAATGAATAGTAGAGTTCCACCTGAGTTTAGTTGGGTTTATCTCAAGTGGTTTTGAGGAATGATTGTTATCCTCCCCAACTTGTTTCAAGTCACGCAAGGGACATGATGAACCTTGTTGTAATAACTTTAATCCTTGTTGTTGAGTCTTAGTTCTCAAAACAATGAAACATGTATATTCCTCATATGGAAGTCTCGTAAGTTTTTTCCTAAGAAAAGAAGACTAAAAACACTAAATCAAGAATATAAGAAATAAGAAAGAACCAAATCCATCAAACTTAAGATGCATAAAATACTCCATTAAAAAATAAATGTAAAGCTACAACCCATATGTTATTATCTCTAGTTTTGCTATAAAAACTGCAAATTGTTGGAATGTTCAAGCCCTCTCGGCATGTCCAAGCCCTCGGGCTGAAGAGGCATGATATACTCCATATGAGGAGAAATGTCATCGAAATATGCATGGAATATCAAAGAAGAAAACAATATGCCATCATCTCTAAATTTTCTCAAAAGATTACAAAAGAATTAGTTACTACAACATATCCACTATTAGGGAATTTCCAAATTGTGTCCTCGTCTTAATGGCCTCCTTGAGAGTTCGAACGTCCAAACACAAATTAATTTGAATGGTCCATAACCTTCCTCGTGATCTCTGATAACTCGGAGTCTAGACATACTAGAAGTTATAAGATCATCAGAATTCATGGCTAATCCAAAAACACAATTTTGTTTAAACTACATCAAAATTTGATATGTTTCAACCATATCAGGATTTATTACAAGAGAGAACAACACTCTGACAATTTAAGAAAGCTCTTCAATCTCATAGCAAATGAAAATATGAAAATGATGCAAAAAAAAAAAATAATAAATGGAGTACAAATCATGCAGCTTTCATGCAACTTTTACAGAACAAAACATCTTACACTATGATCTAATGAGAAGTATTTGAATGATGCTAAAATAGTGTTCAAGGAAAATAAGAACTAGCATACCATTCAAGTTTTCAAGATGATGGAATCCATAATGGGAAAATGGATGAAAATTGTTATCAACTACAACAAATTGCAACATAGTAATTAGAGCCTAAGAATTACAAGTTTGATTTTTTTTTTTTAAATAATTTATATCTTACAATTTTTTCCTTCTAGAACATCTAATTCTAAAGTTGCGTTGTACATGAGAAATTGATATTATTGTATGATGTTTGTATTTCACCGTGTCATGATTTTGTGGCTCAATATTTCCAATGCATTTTCCACCCATCAAAGATTATCGCTCTTTCCAAAGGACCTAGCTAAAGAGTAATTCCATAAACTTGCAAGAAAGGAGAAAAACTGGAAAAGAGAATAAAATTTGTATATTCACTAGATACATAAAACAACTAAGTTAAGCTTAACTTCATGCAAACACTCAAGCTAACTAGAATTAACTAAAGCTAAGTATGTTTTATGCTATGTTAATGTGCATGCACACCACATGCAACAAACAAATGTAGCTAAAGCTAAGTGTGTGTTTGTGTTTTGTTAATATGCATGCACACCACATGCAAGCACTAAAGCTAGGTTGTCTGCTATATACATTAAACCCAAGCACTAAAAGTTAACTAAGTCTACTTTATGCGATGTACATTAAACCCAAGCTCTAAAAGTTAACTACTTGTACTTTATGCTATGTTAATATGCATATACACCTAAAACAAGAAGAAATAATAATTTACCCAAGCACTAAAGTTAACCATGTATACTTATACTATTTTAATATACATATACACCAACACGAAAGGAAATAATAATTATTAATTTATTACAAACTTACCCAAAATCTATAAATTTAAAATAGCTTTTAAAATAATTTATATTTTATAAGTTTTGCAACCAAATTCTCAAGCAACACTCTAATTAAAAATAAATTAATTAAGATGACATAAAATCCTTATCTTAAAAATCAAAATTATTTATAGAAACACTGGAACACAAAATTCTAACCCTAAAGATTCATAAAGAATATGCTCCTGCATTCTGGTATTTTCATCTAATTCAAATTTCCATATTGAAAAAACATAATTTCCCATCAAAATTTATAGTCTGATAATTCGGTCTTATTCAAAATTCTGTGTTACAAAAGAATAATTTTCTGTAAACATAGAATCCTGAAAACTGGTTGGAACAGAATGTGTGACCTGTAAAACTCGTCAAACAAATTCCAGGAAACTTGTCTTCACTGATTGAACTAAACGCTTGGCAGTATCATACTGTACTCCGCACAGATTGAGTTAAGTAGTGTGAAACGCAGGGACCTTTGCTTCTTAAGAGATTAATTATTTCATTGAAGCTTCTCACTTCTTAAGGCCACCAAACGTTGTTGGATTCGAAGGCTAAAACAAGCCATTGAAAGATTTTCAGGTCGCTGCGAAGCTGCCCTGGTAATGAAATTGTCTGTGTCGATTTTCGCTCCAAGTTACACAAATATATTTTCCATTCCATGGACAACCATAATTACCCAAGCGTTGTTTACTTCGAGCGAATAAATGCTATGGCATTCTGGTTTACATATATCATGCAGTTCATGCCATTCTGCAGCGTCTCGAACACCATTTAACCTCCACATGCGGATACTGCGACCACGTGTCTCTTCCCGACGTATTAACACCACTCGCCCATCGGATCCACTTAGATAAAGAAATGCTGGCTGGCGCGGGCAGATACTTGTGCAAACCTCTGGCAGTGTAATTTGTGTCCAACTACTTTCTGCAATATCGAATAAACCTTTCTCTTTGAATAGAAACCGTTGCCATTAGGATAAATGAATAAGGGTACTTTCAAGGAAACCCTAGTCCATGCATTGGACTCTGAATCATAAATCTGCAACACCATTACATACCCAGTTCGTTCTTTACCAGTAATTTGACTGAGCAAGACAGTGCAACGCCTCAGGGTAGCGTCGAAGGTCAGTGCATTGAAATGCCAATATGGGTTAAATTGGGCAGGGCAAGGGAGTTGTCTCCAGGTTCTGGTAGCAGGATTGAATAGGGAAAGATTCAATCTATTTCCATTTCTCACACAGAGGCAGATGCTCTGGCATGAATCCACAATGATTAGGTTATTAATTGGAGAAGGGGCTTTATAAATATTTATATCCGAACCACCACCGTGTGCTAATTCTATGACCCACGGATCCGGATATAGGGAATCCCAATAGAGTTGAATGACAAATGCAGGGATTGAATTCAGTGAAAAGTTTGGATCAATTCTTTGCAAGGCATCGCCAGGAGGTAACAGAATTTTCCATCGTTCGCAGACAATCGTCATTCTGGCAACATCCCGAACAGCAAGCCTAGCTAAAATCGAACACAGTAAACTGTCGGGCAAGGCATCCCAAATATGCGTTTCTGTTTCCATCTGTTGATTGACAGCACAAAAGAGTTTACTGTAAAGGATACATCAATCAAGAACAGTGGCTTCTGTTTCCATATGTTGATTGACTGCACCAAAAAAAAGCATACCTGAATCAAGAACAGAGGTTTCTGTTTCGATCTGTTGATTGACTGCACAAAAAAATCTACTGTAAAGGATACATCAATCAAGAACAAACGACCTTTAATTGTTCCTTCACCTCCTCAGCTTGACAAGATATAAATACCATAATTTCATCAACAAAATAAAGATAAGTTAGTAAGTTTCAATGCTATAATAAAAAGAAATAAATCTTAACTTAATAAAAAGAACTAAATCTTAACTTAATCAGAGGCTTCCATTCCTCACAAAAAAGATTAACAAAATTGGGTTTAAAAAAAGTAATTTAATCAATTTCTAAAACTAAAACTTAACCTGTAACTTAAAACTTAAATTAAATGTAAAAAAAACTTAATAATATTATACTTATCAAATTTGTGATTTTAATAAACCAAAAAAAATCTACCAGAAAAATTTCCAAAAAATCACATAAAAAACAACTTCTTATATTTAAGTTCAACTACAAGTAACCCACCACCTCTTCCTTGATGAGCTAGTAGACCAACATTCAGTAGAGGGTGCAGGTAGGCAGTTTTAGATATTTGAGATTATGGTTGCCTTGGATAAGAATTGTTAGCTTCACTTGTCAAACTCTAATGTCCTTTCTATCTCTACTATATTTTTAATCATGTGTTTCCTTGGTCATCATCTAGATATTTAAAAATAGGTTATTGACCGAATTTGTTATGCCCTTCCTCATGATTAAATAACATCTATTCAATTACAAGATCCTGTCAAGCTAACTATAGTCCCTGCTAACTATAGTCCCTGATAGTCATGGCCATCAATGTAACCATATTGTTTTTCAAAGAATTCTTCTAACACAAAAATGCTATTTGACCCAAAAACATTTGCAAATGGACTCATGAAAAATAGATCATCTAAAGGGTCAATGTCAAATATACTTGAGAAAATATTTGTTGTGCTCATGGAACCAGTTCCATGAGCTTGAAATGAAGACATATTCCAATATCTTATTAGAGACAACATTTTACTATCAAAATGAATTCAATACCACTTGAATTTAACACCACTTGAATGATTCCAAATAAAGCATGGAAATTTATTTCGAAACTAAAATTTTCAAACAATTTAATTATGATGGAGATTAGTCCAAAGTGAGTTTAATAATCCACCTTTTCAAGTCAAAGTTTAAAATCTTTAAAAACAACTAATATTTTGCTCCAATGATCCACAACCAATCTTTCAATTCCCATTAATCAAACAGTTAATACACACGAGCATGATACTTCTAGTTATGACACACATAGATTGAGGAAATAGTTATATTTAACATCGCAATAATAATTTTCATGGCTAAAGATTATGATATCAATTTGCACACTCCAATAGAAAATAAAAGAACAACCCCATTTCCATATTTTTTGAAATTATATACCATGTGTAGTCGAACACGACCTGATAATTACTTCTTAATTATTTTCAAATGATCTTTCTCATGCCACTAATATCATTGAACAATTATATACCAAAAATATCAATAGTAAATGCAGTGGAAATGATAAGTTCAATGAAATAAAACGACACACGATAGAAATAATTTTCTACTTTGGAAGAAAACCCAACAATATTTTCTTTACAAGAAATTGTCTTTCAATATAAAAGTTTACAAACCAGAACTTTTTCTAGAAATATATGCTAATAATAGAAGTCAAATACTAATTAAACTTGGTTGAACTCTTCTGTAGTCAATGATAGTTAAACCAATAAAAAATTAGAAGTCAAAGCATTCAATGATGGACAAATTTGTCCATGCATTCAACAATTTTGTTAAATCCTCACGTGTGGTTGTGGTAAAATTCAAACTATGCTCAACTATCTCCACATGTGGTTGAGTTCAAATAAGTCAAACAATGGCTATAAGAATCACACGTGCAATCTAGTTAAACTTGATATAGTTGTGGTGAGTTCAGTTGGTCAAAATAGTCAACCTCCTCATGCATGTGGCGTCTTAAAGAAAGATAAAAATGATAAAGATAATTTGCAGCAACATATTTCTCTTTGGCTAAATTTCTCTTCCACTAGAAAAGACTCAATGAACTTGATATGTTGATGATTTTCCTCTCACATGCTTGTCTATTTATATAGAACTCTAATGTTGAGTGGAGACTCATCAAGGTGCATCTCAACACAAGAAATGCCTTCACTAGTGGAGCCTACATCATAGCTCAACATTAGACTCCAATCAATAAATAATTTAAACCTTCTCTATAAAAGATAGATCACCGCATCCCAGAGTACAATGTGAGCATCATGGACTAATTTCCCCTAGCCAAATCAGTATGGTACCATGGGAGAAATTTCACTTCCTTTGGGCCATTCTACCCTATCCAAATCAACATGGACCCATGGGTGATTGTATCAATCTCCCCTAATCAAATCAACATGACACCATGGGAGAATGTCTTCACGATGTTATAAAACCATCAACACTCCCTCTCAATGAGGGAGACATTTTGCAGCATGCCAAACTTACCTTAGAAGTATAAACCCCCTGCCCCCCTACACATAGGCTTGGTCAAAATGCCAACCATTTGTTCATTTGTGGATATGCATTGGAGCTTCATTGCTCCCTTCTATGCCATATCTGAGATGAAGTGATATTTTATCTCATTATGCTTCGACCTATCATGAAATACTGGATTCTTCAAAATATTTACGCAATTTTGATTATCAAAATATATTAAGGCCTTCTCTAGCACCTCATCAAATATCCATACAAGAAAATTTAGAAGTCGCACTAATTCCTGACTTGTGGCACTCGCTGTGATATACTCTTCTTTTGCTTTATTGAGTGCAACATAGGTTTGATTCCTCCTAAACAAGGATATCATAATTGATCCCAAGTTGAAGCAACATCTCAAGGTGATATTTATATCCATTTATTTCCCAACCCATTTACAATTAACATACCTCTATAGCCTCACTTCACCATATGAGACATATATCAGACCATATCCAACTGTACCATGTAGGTACATCAACACATGCTTCACTGCAACCCAATATCCATGCTTAGACTCAATCATTTATTGGCTCAAAGTGTTCAATCAAATAAAATACTTAGATTGGTGTTAACCAAGAATATCAAGAATACAATCAACTACCTATACATAGTGGGATCCACCCAATCTGAATTTAAAGTAGAATCCCTTGGATATTTAGTTGGTAAGCATAGGTGTAGCCATTGACTTGAAACCCATCATACCAAATTTTCTAAAGATATGAGATATGGTATTCCCTTGTTTGAAGAAGATCTCCCCAAGTCTCTAACACACCAACAATCCCAAGGAATAATGCATCAAGCCAAGATCTTTCATTTTGAACTATGAAGCCAAGTCCCTCTTACACGCAAAAATGAACCTCTTATCCCTCGTGAGGAATATATCATCAACATACAACACCAAAATCAAAGGATAACCATCAACAACGATGAGATAAAGGTTAGGATCTTCATTACTCTTGGCCAAGCTAAGACTAGACAAGTTTCCATTAATTTAGGAATACCATTCCTAGGGTGCCTACTTGAGACTATACAAATCCTTCTTCGATTTGAAAACATGGAACTCCTTTCCATGTATCACAAATCCCTAAGGTTTCTCTATGTACACCTCCTTCTAAATCGTACCATTGAGGAGAACAATCATTACATCCACTTTTTGTAACCTCTAACCCATAATTGAAGCAAGAGAAGAAATCATCCTAACGGAAGTGTACCTGACGATGGGAGAAAATTTCACCTCATATTCCTCTCCCTCTTTCCAAGAGAACCGTCTCACCGCAAACCTCACTTTTTACTTCTTTATGTTGCCACATGGTACATGCTTGATCTTATAAATCCACTTGTAATTCACTATTGGCATCCCCTCTAGTATCAGGACTACACGCATCCTTCCTCATAATGGAATAATATTCCTCCATCATGGCATCCTTCCAATGTTGTCAGATTTCTGCGTACTCCTCATAACTAAAAGGCTCAAAATCAATGATGTGGCTCATCAATGCCATATAACTCGAGAAACGTTTTGGTTGTTTTATCTCCCTAAAAGTACAGTTGGGATCTACATGCCTCTCTACATCTTGCAAAGTGTTTTTGGTTGTTTTATCTCCCTAAAAGTACAGTTGGGATCTACATGCCTCTCTACATCTTGCAAAGTGTTATGAGGTCAAATTCAGCCTCTTCCTAGTCTCTGTAACATCTCTAGCAGTTCACTAGCTTTGTTGGCTCTACTCACTCCTTTTGATAGTCTGAAGCATGAACTATAACAAACCTAGGTTAAATTTTCATGTAATAAAGGAAAAATAAGGCCAAGGCCATGGGACATGTATTTTAAGTTAAATGTTAGGAAAAACACTGTAGTGGGCACCAGTTTTGGTATATTTATGGTTATGGAAATTGGCAAAGGTAGTGGAAAAGGCAAAGAGATAGTAATTTTCATTTATTTATGAAAATAAAGGAAAATAAGAGAAAAGGAAGGTGAGGAGACAAAAATTTTCATGCAAGGGAAATTAGAGGAAAGATGAAAGAAAATAAAAAGGAGACATCAATAATAGAAAGGCAGGAAAGAAATAGCTCACAACCTTTTTGGTCAGCTTTGGCTCGGATCAGTTTTGAGAGAGAGGGAGATAGGGTGATCCAAGAGAAGAAAGCAAGGAAGCAAGTAAAGACAAACAAATGAAAACAAGGTAAGGAAAAAAACAAGAAAATGAAAGTGAACGAAAACAAGGAGAAGGTTGGATGAAGAAATTCAACAAGAGGATTTTGCAGGTAATAGGTTCCATGTATGATTTCCTAGCTAAGGTGTGAATGCCTAGTGCATGCATTTGTTTATTTGTTTCATTTTCTATAATTAGCACGGGGTTTTCCTAGTTTGATAGTGGTTTCAAGATTTTCTTGCCATTTTCTAGATAGCCATGGTGTGACGGGATTCATTCTCATTTGAGATTTAGATTGCTGGAAGGTTTTGGAACCGAGTGAGGTGGTCCCAAGAAACTTCCCAAGTGTTAGGGGTGGAAATGTTTTTTTTAGGAAGTCCTTGATAGGTGTGAAGAGATAGTGAAATTACTCAATGTATGGTAAAGAAAATCAAAGGAATCCACGCTTGGTTTGGTTTTGTGTCCTTGGGACTAGTTTAGGTGAGAGCATGGTAGCTTAAGGATGGAGGTGATTTAGCATATGGATTCCCTAGTTGTTATGTCTTGGTTTATAGCATGAGACCCCACATTCATGCTTGGAATATGGAATGGGGGTGATTGGATACAATAAATATTTTTTTCATCCCAATCTATGGTCAGGTGGTATGTGGAATTCCTTGACTTGGTTGGATTTTTCATAAGTTAATAAGAGTTATTTTCCTATTGTGATCTATAAGAACTTGTACTTGTTATTGTGTTGATTTAATGGATTGTTTTCCATGGTTAATATTCTGGTTATGTGCTAGTTATAAGAGTGGATCTATGATGTGCTATAACTATCTCTCTTGTTCATGATTCGATAAGTATTTGAATGGTTGATCAATGTGATAAAAAGTGTTTTTGTAACTACTTGCGAGGGAGTTAAACCTTCTTGGTGACTCTGAGATGAAGTTCGGAGATTTATAATCAAATATGAATTCATAACCTGTAGCTTACATGTCTACCATATGTTTAAAGAAATGTATTTCATGATCTAGGAAGTATAGGTGAAGTTCTTTCTTCAAGTGTAAATGTTTGGCATTTTCATCACTTTAATTATAATTCTGGAAAGTTACAGGTAGTGTTGGGAAGTGGTCTAGAGGCTAGCCTAAAAATGTAGCTCAGATGTAAGAACCACATGCAAATAACTAGAGCATTTTGGTCATAATTACATGGAAGTGGGTTTGTGCAAGTGGTTGGGGCCTCATAACCACACTCTTCCATTGTTGTGGGTGTGGTTGGGGTTAGACTTCTGAAAAGGTAGTTCTAGCTTAGAATTTGGTCATCAAAGGTTCTGGACTAACTTCTGGGTTTCTATTGCGCCTGAGGGGTATCGTAAGTTTTTGAATTGTAGGCCCCACTTCCATAATTGGAACTCAGAGGTCAGGTCATGTCATAGTAGCACCTAGTATCTCATTTACTTGGTAGCTTGTAAAAGTGGGTAAATGTTGGGTGGGGTGTTATAGAGTGGTAACATAGTGGGTTTCATTCTCTTTGGGTGATATTTGATACCACATATTGGTATCAAAGCTTCCAATTTCAAACACTTGGATTGGACAGGCTAGATATGATTGTTATGCATGCAAGTCAGTTGGATGCATGCATTGTATTGGCTATAGTTCTTATGTATATAGTTAATGTTACATTGAGTTATAATGTATGATGTTAATAGGTTGAAGTTGGTGTCAATTATATATATATAATTATATATATATATTATATCGTGCTAATTTCGACGGATTGTGCAGACAAAATAGCCTCCCCTAACTTCACTAATGTATGATTTTGATTATGTATAGTTTATTTATGTAATGTCCCTTAATAATAAATAAAAATAATAATAAAAAATAAATAAATAATAATATAATATTAAAATACAAGAAATAAACAATAAACAATAAATAAATAATAGTAATAAACAATAAATAATAAATAATAATAAATAATAAATAAACATTACTAAAGCTATAAATAAATATAAATAGAAATAAAACAAGAAAGCAGTAAAAATTAGTAAAGCTAGCAAAAAGTAAAAACAAAAGAAATAAAACAAAAAAGGAATAAACTTGCATGTTGACACATGGAGTGTGTGCATGTGGTTCCCCTTCCAATGTTTTCTCTATTTAATAGATGGTGAGGAAGATGAGAGGCATTCCATGATTCCATGATTCCATGATTCTATCATCCATTCTCTTGGGAGAATAGTGTTGTGAGACAAAGGATCCCTGGTAGTAGTACGTTGATTGAGGACTCGGGGGTGGCTAGTTGTAGCAAGATTTTGTGTGATTGAGCCTACGGTTGGGTGAGGATTCGTCCCCAAAATTTTGTTGCAGTTAGCAGAATTCAACTCACGTTCAACCCTGAAATCACAAGTGAGAAACATCATCACCACACGTAATTTGTCTCTACTCATATTTTTTGTCTCTACTCATATTTTTGAAATTGATGTTAATTAATTGATAAATTGCGTGTTGATTATAAATATCTAATTAATTACTTTTTATTATTTCGGGTTTGTTACATATGGTATTAGAGCCTAGTTTCAACTCTTAGGGCCTATATACATTTTAATGTATAAAACTTCGATCTAAATGATTTAATGAAAAAGATAAAAAAAATAAAGTTCTATGAGGATTCGTCTTCTTAATGCCTAGATTGGTGGTATGAGGATTCGTCTTCTTAATGCCTAGACTGGTGGTTTGTCTGTAGAAGCTTTTATTCACGCTTCTAAAGTGTTTTGAAAGGTAAAATTTCTTGAAGCTTTCTTCTTGTGCTATTTTCCATGTTTGATCGGTGCATAGTGCCTCGAACGATCTGTTCTCTGAGATGTTAGATCCATTGTTTTGTTGAGTTTTGGTCTTGAATGAACTGCTTGACGTAGATCTTTTCTGGAATTGACCATATTAGTTTGGTTAATGATTTTGAAGGCTTTGTCCTATATGAATGCCTGGAAAGTTTGAAGGCATTAATACTTTGTTTTAATGTGTCTCGATCTGTAAAATGCTAAGAGCTTCAAGGCTTCATAAAGTCATTGAATGTATCTAGATTCCTGAAATGGATGATAGTTGAAGGCTGTGTTTTTTTTATAATAGTAGTTGTTCAGAATGATCAGGGTTTGAAGGATTTACTGCATATTTTAGTGCATCGAGGACTATACTTCTTAACAAATAAAAGTTTGAAGACTTCATGCTGTTCTAAAACATGCCTTGATCCTTAATATGAATCTTTTACTTCTCCTTTAAAGTTGTTTTAATGGAATTTTTTTGTTACAAAACTTCAAAATCTTTATTTATATTCTTGATTTCGGTTAGTTCCCAGTTAGGAAGATCATTATCTAAGAATTAATGCATTATACTTTTATGTTAAATTTTTACTTCTATGATGATCCGTGTCCATTTAACTATTGACTTTTATAAAGTTAATTCTAGAAGGTTTTTCCTTGCATTAGGATTCCCAAGTTTTTAAAGCTTCAATCATAGATCGAGACTTTGAATGTAAAAGCAATCCGACCTTTAGTTTCTTACATCTTAATAATGGTTAGACTTACTGCTCATTTTTTTATTATTTATGCTTTAATTAAGTTAATGTCATGCAAGCCTTGTTTTTTATTTATCGATTTTTTTGGGAAGCCGTCAACATTTCTGAGCGAAAATATCTACGGTATTTGAAGTCAATTTTGAGAAATAAATTATTGAGAGCATTGGAATCTTTAATTTTCTGAGAAATAAATTATTCAGAGCATTGGAATCTTTAATTTAATTTTTGAGGTTGTTACTCACTTTGTTTAATGCGTAATTTTTATCGTTGAGATTTCAATCAATTACTTTGAGTTTTTTTTTTTTTTTCAAAGGAAAATCAATTTCCTTTGGGAAAAAGGTTATCATTTTAATTTTTGTAAAATCACTGTAAATAATTTTTCTCATTAATATTTTGAGGGGTATTTATTTATTTTTTTATTCCTAAACTCTCCTTAATGCTTTAAACTCCTTTTTTATTATGTAAGAGCTTTAAATTATTTTTTTGACTATTTAAGAGGGTTATTCCTTAGAAAATATTATGGTCACATCCTTCCTTCCTTCCGAAAAAAAATAAAAAAAATCGAACAAAATACATTTTTTCAAACAACTCAATCTTTATGTAGGATGAATGTAGAATGATATAGGATATACTAGCATCTATCTACTATATATAATTTCGAGGCTGGAACTTATTCAAAACCGAAAGTGGCTTTTACATAAGACAGTTTCCCATCATGGACACTGACATCCTCTCACACAATAATTCCAAGAGATATTAATTGTGTGTAAAAAGTAGTTGATCATTAGAACGATAGCATGAGCTTTGGCAAGACCATTCCCATCTCCGGAAGAAGAGAGAATGGAATTATTAAGTCATAATTTTTCGCATTACAACATCTTAGCTAACAGCGGAAGGATAGCCATATAAAAGGCAACAACACACAATGTTGTCATCTTAATCTGAATTTCATGAAAATTTTGAAATGAATCGCAATTTTGCAACATACTTTAAGACTGTCAAAACTCAACGAGACTGAGAGCTCATACCTGAAGCTGAACAGTGTAACAATTATATGAAAATCGGTTCACAAGTGAAATGCCAAAAACCTTGATGCAAACTACTAAAAGCTCATACATGACCTGAAATACGTGTCTAGCCCAGTTAATTAGATTATGCAGACATGCACACAAGGAATTGATACCATCAAAGAGCGTAATTTGACTACGACTCTTGTTTATTGGTTTTTTTTTTTTTAAGTGGGAATATATGTAATGTATTTTGTCTAATTATTTATGATTCAAACTTTTCCTTGTTCCACGTGTTTTGTTCCATTGTTCGAAAGGACGGTAATACCAAAATCCTGAATTAGCTAGAAGCGAATTGCCTTTCTGATGGAGTAGAATATATGATATCCATTTTAGTGCTTGGACTATGTTTTTTTTTCGTGTAAGGAGGGATTTCTGCTAGAATTAAAGTTAATTGTATATGTACATTAGAGAGATAAGCCATGGGATCTCCAATCTTTTACTAGGATCCCATCCAGTCTTAGCATAATAACTTTACTGTTTTTCAGATGGTAGGCCGAGCAAAATCTATCATAATCATATATAACTGTACCTATACTTGGCATATGTCTATTAGATATACTAGGATTGTCTTTTTGATACCACTCTAATCATCATGATAACGAGGTTTATAATGTCTAAATAGAAAAAACAGACAAAATTTTCCTAATGTCAGACATGTTCATAAAAGGACAAATTGGTTGCCTCTCAATTTCTCTGGCATTCGACTATTCAAGGGGTGATATCCAAGATAGTGCCTTCCCATGAGGCTGAAAGCGTTAGTTTTTATAATATATGTAAATGTGTTGAGTTTAGTCTATTTTACTATTAAATTTTTTGAAATACGCATATAAAAATAAGAAATTATTTCTATATGAAATAATATTATATATGGCTACCATAATTGTGGATTAATAAAATGGTTAATATAAAATTTAAATTATTTTATGTGATATTATATATGAGTTAATTAAATATATGATTGTAAAGAAAATTTTGATAAATTATTCTTGGAATGTTTTATATACATTGAGTATTGATAGTTGACAAATTGTGAACTCGAGAATTTTATGAGTTTCATGGTTGATTTATAATCATTGAGTGACATCTTGAATATAGTTAGTAATAATATTTGGAATATATGTAATTATTTATAGAATCTAATTGGAAGTTTGAATCTATACTAAAGATAAAAGAAGAGATCATCTAATATGAACGAACATACTAAATTGATAATATGCTAAACTAATCAAGTTTCAATGGGACCAATATAGCCCTAGGTCAACTACCTCAGAAGATGGAGGATGGATATGGTATTCATTGTGATTTTCCTTATCCTTTTTATTAAATTGTGTGGCGAATCAAAGGATTGTATAACTTAGCTTAGATAGATACTTTTGTGAAATGTCTAAATCACGTTTTATTGTTTAAATTTTATTGATACATCTAAATCACACTATGATTTCAGTTAAGGTTTTGTTTAACTATTATGTCAAAATAATGTTGTTGAGTATAATGTTGGATGAGGTTTCGTGATATGATGGTATGAAGATAACGATGCACATGTGGTTCTTATAATTGTTATAATTGTTACAATAGTGATGATATATCCTTATGATGATGATGATAGACATAGGCATTATGATGTTATGTCGAGGTATATTGACATATTCATTTACTACGTGATGATCTGTATTTAATATTGAATACTCATGATGGATATGATATGTATAACATAGGAATTATGATGCTATAATATGAGGTTTAATTACATGTGGTTCATTTATTATGTGAAGTCATGATATGTCTTTGATGCAAATATGTTGATGTTATAACTTATGATGGTATTTCATGAGGTGACACATGTGATAGTTGCATACAAATTTATGACATGCATGAGCATGTAGCTCATAATGTTGCGATTAACAATGATGAATGTTACATGATGACATGAAAGACTGGGCATGTGGATTATTTTCTATGATACTATGTTGGTATAGCTAATCCATTGGTTGCATGTTGAGGTGTGATAATAGATATGACTCCAAAAATGGGCCGAGAGGGCCGGTTTATTTAATGATCTCGTGCGAGCCCATACGCATGAAGGAGAATAAGTAACACCATATGGGCTAGGGCAAACTCAATCAACACTAAATATGTTAGTGGTTCCTTTGTCATGTGTAGCTCTTGATGGATAGCTCTTGAAGGGCTATGGGACCATCTTGAGGAGGCCAAGTGCCTGATGTTCTAGGCTAGGTACCTGTTATTGGATTGGGATGCCAAAGTTTGGTGGGGGTGTAAGGACTTCGAGGCCTGGGGTTGTGCGCCTTAGTGAGTTGTGGAGGGAGTGGGCCAACCTTGCGAGATGCCCGAAGTCATTGAGTACCTGAAGTGAACAAAGTTCCTTCTATAGATTAATTACTCCAAAATACTTGGAATATAAAGATATCCATGAGGATACAAATTTTATATATTAAAATATCTAAATAAGAATGAATGATTTACAATGAGAATGAGAGGCTTGCTTATATACCAGGCAAGTGTCTCTTCACGAAGAGTCATGTCTCATTTAGACATGCCTCTTCAACCTAATTATTAGTTTAACTAATCATTATTTATGATTATTATTGTTTACAATTATTTTACATTATTTTATATATTTTATTTGTAACATTGCCTCCTTCCTCAAAAAGCTTTTTCCTCAGAGCTTTTCCATGAAAAAGGATTGATCTCTTTTTTGGATTTGAACGACTTTCTCTCTCAGAATAGTCATCCTCGTCGATACAAGTTGATATGATATTCTTAGTGACAAACAAAATTGTCACACTGAGAAGGGATCATACCATCCCAGATTAATCTTTTTTATAGTATTTTGATCACTAGAATTTTGTAACAACTTGTTAACATAAGACTAGATTGAGGTTACATCACTATTATCTGGAACATTAGTTTGTTGTTTCGGTTGTGAATGGTTTAGATACGTAGCATGGTTGATTAATCTATTCTCATGATTCAAATGCCGATATGGGACTTTACTTTCCGTTATTGGGCATGTGGCAATTTTTAGATTTTCTTCTCGCGAAGATGTTGTTGCGTTGGTTATGGAACATTCACTCGGAATGTTCATTGTTTGAACTTCAACATCTAAACGTGTCATTTCTTCAATTGACTTGTCCTTTTGAGTAGTCATATTCACTCGAGCAGTATATGTTCCCTTATTTTCAACTTGAACTGTTGCGGCTATAGATTTCGATACTTCTTGAGTGAATTGTTCTAGCTTATCTTTTAATGCATTCTTATCATCCTTAAGTTTCTGAATTTGAGTGAGTAGGCTTTGATTATAGTTTTTCAGTGGTAAAAGTTCTTTGATTTCTGATTTATCAACCTTATTTTCAACGTTTTGAATTTTAATATTTTCATCTTCTAGATCTCTGATTTGTTCTAATAAATTTTTATTAAGGTTCTTTAAACGTAAAGTTTCATCTTCTTGTTCTGATATGTGCTTTTTGAGTTCTTTCTTTGTGACCTTAGTCTTCTTCACCTACACGAGTGATTTTTCGATGTGGTCCTTGAGACGAAAACATTCTTCATCCTTTTCCATTATTTCTTTGTAATGCATATCCAAAAGATCTTTATGTTCGTGTTCTAACATTTGTTTTGTTGGATTTTGGCTATTTTTCCATTCTCTTGATCTTCTTGCACTTTCTTAGTACACTGGATTACATCATTCTATGGGAGTGATGATGGATGTAGAGAATGGAATAGGGATTCCCTTTTCTCTTTCTCCTCAGCATATTGTTGCTCAAGAATTGTGATTACTTGTTCTACATTTCTTTGGAATTATCTTTGCTTATTAATTAGAGATTTCATATTTTATTTTACTTCTTCTATATTCCCTTTTTTTTATATATATAATTTTTATTTTTATTTTTATTTATTCTAATTTTTTTTTTTTAAATATTAAAACCGTGTTTTTTTTCTTTCTCTTCTTTTTTTTTTAATAAATACCTTCTTTTCTTTATTTCTATCAAAATAAAATCTCTCTCTCTCTGTCTCTCGTCCTCTCTAGATATATATATATTATAATATATATATATAATTATATTATATATATATATATATTATATATATAAAGTTTAATAAAAAAATAATATTTAATTTAATAATTTTTTTAAGTAGTATTTATAACTATAATATATAGTAATTATATATATATTTATAAATATGAATATATATACTTTAATTAAAAAACTAACTGAATGTTGAACGTTGACAATCAAGGGGTGCAACTATCGGAGGAAGACGTGATGGGTAAAATGGAGGCAGGGATGGGCATAAACGGATGACACAAAAAGAACGTTGAATACGTCACCAATGGCAGCGTATGGTTGCAGTTTCCGAGAAGCCGCAGATTTCAGAGCACTAAAACCCCTACTTCTCAAATGGAATGATTGTTGGTTCTTGTTCAGTCATATGTCTAGTTGTACTCTAGTTGGAAAACTGAGAGTCACCAATACGGATTTAAAATTTGTTGTGTGGAGATATGAGATGTTGATACAACAGCTACAATTTATAGGGTGATTATGTGACTAGATTTGGTCAACGGTCTATTGGGGCTACATGGATGTTGTAGCAGTGGCAAAATGATGGTAGTTGAGAAGGAAGCGGCAACAAG
>APFE031721858.1:0-13653 GCA_000404065.3 Pinus taeda
AACAAGGTGGGCTGCGGGGCAGCTAGTCCCTGCCCAGCCCGCAGCGTAAGAGCCCATCCACGGAGTTTCGTGCTCCAATAGCCCTGCAAATCCACCAAAGAAGATGCTTATTACTGCTCAGAACTACTTTCCGAGCATCCAGCCTCAGGCAGATGAATCCCCTACTTTTGCTGCAGCTTCTTCGTTGGAACACATGAATACCATTGAGTCTCCTGAGGGAGTGAGAAGTATGGAGACATACCAGTTGGCCCAAGGGGAGGACTTGAGTACATCGCCGCTTGCAGGGGAACAGGGCAAGTAGATCTCCAGTGCCAAGTTTCTATGTTGGAGTACCACTACTTTGAAAGGTCTACCAAAATGCATCAAACTGCTCGAATTGTCCACAGTCATGCGTGGTAGTTGACAGGCACCTTTCGTTACAGCGGGGTGCTCGCTGTACAACACCGTCTGCACCATCCAACGAGACATTAGTAATGGCAGTCTCTACCTAAAACAAAGGCCATTGTTTATAGTCTAAATGCTCAGGTAGTAGGCCATGTCATTGTATAGCGCTGTGTGGATGCTTTCAGGTTTCATGATATCACTAGAACGCTAGGAAAGCAATAGCAATATCGAAAGAGACCTGACGTCCAGCTGGAAGTGAGCCTTGAGGCTTCTAAGTTTCAACGTATGACTGGACCATTGGCAAAGCAATACAGAAAGTGACATAATCTCTGACCGGTCCAAGCTTCTAGACGGGTAACTAAATACTAACTAATAAACATCTTCTTATTTAAAATTTTCAAAATTATTTAAAAAAACTTATATTAATATTATTCTATTAATTTATAAAATTATCAGAATAAGCAGCGAGGTAATCAGGATTATATTAATATTATTCTATGAAATTATCAGAATAAGCAGCGAGGTAATCAGGATTATATTAATATATAAATTCGAGTGCGAATAAGTTTAATACCAATGAAGATATGAAATCATAAAATCACAATTTAACTAAAAAGATTTTATAAAAAGTAAAAATAAATGGCTGCCGTGGCACTTTATAATATTCTTTTTGAAAGTAACAAATATTCGAAGTCAAAGTGAAGCACGCCAACTAAAAAGAATACGCATCGTTCTTCTTTCGACAAAATAAATGAACGACTTGTCTAGCTGTCTCTTTTATGTCGTTGGTGTTCCGAGAGCACGATGGTGGGAATAAATTTATTAAATACTGGAAATTTAGCACTGCATCGTCTCCTTTCAGAGCTAGACAAGCACTGTCGTAGGCTCCGGCTGCGGTTTCTGCCAGTGAAAACGATGCACTGGTAGTGCTCTGTTGTTCTTGTTCTTCAATATCCCCCGATGCTGCTAAGGTTTCTGCCAACGAAAGCGATGCACTAACTGTTTCAGATGTTGCTTGTTTAGCTGCCTCTTTTATATCTTTGGGGTCCTGAGAACGCGATTGTGGCAATAACTTTCTTAAACGCGGAAAATTTCGCACTGCAGAGTTCCCTCTCAGAGCCAGGCAAGCAGCGTCGTACGCTCTGGCTGCCTGTTCTGCTCGACCAAAAGTACCCAGGCTGATCCGTTGACGGCCACCACATCGAATTTCAGACTTCCATTTTCCAGGCATTGCAGAACGCACACCCAATATTTTGTTACACCGTCCATTTCCTTCGTAAATGTATAGGCGGAGGTTTCCTTCACATAAATTTATTCAGATAGTTAACTATTATTTATAAGATTTCTGACCTGTCATTCCCCCATGGGGCCTACACCACAGTAAGTTGTTACATCGCACATTTTCTCCGCAAATATATTGCCAGGCTTCCTTTGTCACAAAAATGCATCACTGACCACTGTTGGATGCCTCGGCCGTCCGTTATAGAGATTTGGTGCTACACGACATGTTGGAAGTCTCCGCTGTCCAAATGGATAACAAAGAGGAATCTAAGTTGGTGAAAAATGTGTTAAGCAAACTTAGAAAAAGTGCACGCAGCAGCGTTGCTTGGACACTGAAACAAACCACCAACTGCATGTATTACACGTGCCCGTCCACCCTGAAGAGCGCTATAGCCCACCGAAGGTATCGAACTCGTCCATTTCGCCAACCGAAGGTATCGAACTCTTCCATTTCGCCATTTCGCAACCTGCACTCCTCCAGTATTTCAACTCCGTCGCGCCCAGGTTTTCCTCTCCTCTGATTCACCTCCATCCTGCGAGCAGGGCGTGTAACTCGAACCCTTGCGCTTTGGGTTGTCATTGTACGGGTTTTCAAATCTGTAGGTTTTTTATTTTATTTTCTGAAACTGCCGTCGCAGCGGACCCGCTGTTTGTAGGAGATAGATCCTACTCTGTCATTTGCTTGCCGTGAAAGAAATCGAACTTTTAGCTTGGCTGCAAGAGCTTTTGCATTTTCTGTTTCAGGTTCGCAGGCTACTCGGAGCAGAAGACAGGTTATGACAGGTTATGATAATGCTGAAATTTTATTTTGGGATAAATTTCTGGCTTAATTTCCGGAACGAGTTGAAATAGCTAGGTTTTGCCATTATTAGGCTTTGCTGGATATTGGGCAAGTTGAATGTCGGTGGATGATTCCGGTCATGTTATTTTGGAGAAATCAAGACTCTGCATAATGCACAGCTCAGAGCAAAGGCTCAATTGATTCGGCGCTGTGCAGGGGTTTTGTTGTAAGGGACGGTGCAAAATCAAGGGTTAGAGTTTTCATTGTTGTGATCGACAGATTCTAGCGTTTTGTTAGGCTTGCTTATAGAAACCTCAATTAGCAGGTAAAAACCCATGTTTTGGCTTTGTTTTGTAGAATATTGTGATTCTCTGAGCCTTGGTCAGTTGTTCGCAGACCAATTAATCTGAAGTCCCAAAACTGTGTCATTTCAGAATAATCCAGGCGGAACATGTTGCAGAGATACGAACAATTGGAGCTCCGAATTGCCCTCTCTCGCAAGTAACTTCATTGCCTTCGCAGCAAATTTTCTTCCATACCTTGTTTTTTTTATGTTGTACGGGTGACAAATTTTAAAAATATAGGTTAAATTGCTGCGTCGAAATTTCACAATTCCAGGAGAGATTTGTTATTTTCTAGGAACCATTCGGCAGTTTCATGTCAATTTTCTGGTTCGACGAAGATAGGAAACAATTTCGTTTATTTGCCGCTAAAATGTATATATTGAAGTCGCTTAGGGTTAATGTTTTAATTCTTTAGAGACACCTGTTGTAGTTCAGGGCTAAATATCTCTTATAGAGACAAGTTTCCGTAGCTTTACTTCAATTTTCTTTTTCAGAGACAACTGGCATTAGCGTAGTTTCTGTGTTTTAGATAATTTTAGTGTTTACAGATCATTTTTTAATACTTGTTTTCATGCTTCGACTTGAATTTCAATGCATGTGGTAACTATTGTATTAACGAAGGTTTGAAACGATACAACGTGTAATATCACAGCTTGGTTACATTCTTCTTCCGAATCAACTGCCAAATTCACTTGCCTTTCCATGACTAGGATATGGGCTTGGACTTTTACTGGGTTTGATTTTGCTATTTTACCTTTCAATGCTATATAAATGAGCAAAATTTGCCTATCTGGTGTCTAATGGTTAGGGATTATATTAGGTAACAAGAAGCGGGATGAAGAGGGAAGATATTTGAAGAAGATGAAATTGAGCACCCTGTCCATGTTAATATTTCACCACTTCTTCACTGGGATTGAAGTTGCTCGACCAAGCAATGGTGGGGAACCTAAGTTGTTCAACCTAATGGATTAACATGGCCAAATGGGTGGTGAAATGCTAGAGATAGAACGAATGCTTTCCAGATGGAGAATGGAAAGATTCAATTTCTTCAATTTCATTTTTTTTTTTTTTTGTTAATACTATATTGTTTATTTTTATTGTTATGATAAAATGTCATGTGACTGAAGGTTTCAATGCTTGTTGGAACTGTTGTATTAATGAAGGATCGAAACTATACAAGAATGCGTAATATCACAGCTTTGTTACATTCTTCTTCTGAATCAACTGCCAAGTCCAGTTGCCTTTCCATGAATAGGATATGAGCTTGAACTTTCACTGGCATATAGGCGAGATCTTTTTATATTGGTACAATCTTTAAGACTGAGTGATCAAAAAATATAGATATACAATTTGTAGTATTACCATGTCGTTAACTTGAAATTTGTTTTATATTTTTGGGTTGCTAACTTCTTGATTTGTTTTATATTTTAGGACATCTCAAGGCTTGGAAGATATATATCATGTTGTTAACCTGAAATTTGTTTTTATGTTTTAGCCTTTAGGGTTGCTAGCTTCCTGATTTGTTTTATATTTTAGGACATATACAGGCTTGGAAGATATATATATATATATATATATATGGTTTGTTCAAGTCATTTGTTACACTTGAATTATAATAATGCTAAGTTGAAAATGGAGTTCATAATATTGTATTTGAAAATGGAGTTCATAATATTGTATTTGGTAAGCAATGCACTTCCTTTCCAGGAAAACAACAAAAAATTAATCATTGTTCAGAATATGGGTAGTGTATGTGATCTTGATTTTAGAGATTACTGTAGTGATTTGTTGACATTATTGTCCTAATTTGAATTGCTTCAGATGGGTAACAAGGGTGCGTTCATAAGGTTCAAGGCCCCAGAACTCAAGCCAGAAATTATCTCATTTTCTGCTGTGGTGAGCAAATGTTTCCACTATGTACTATTTAGATTCTTCAATATGAATTTTATTATCTACTGTTGCTGGTGTTGAGAATCTTTAGCTGCATTTTGAGCTTGTCTTGTAATTGTTTCTTTGTTCAATAGGCATGTAAAATCTGACGACCTGGTTTTCAAGCGGTTAAATGATATTATTCAAGGTTTTAATGCCCTTTTTTTTCTTAGATGCAAATATTTCTTTGGACTGTTAGAAATCTATTTCACTGTTAGTACAATTTGTCTGAGGAAAGGCAGAACAAGATAATACCTTACATTGCATTTGTGCAGGAGTTGAGCAGATCTTGACTCTGTCGAACGCTGTCGAACGCCGTCTGACTACCTGGACCTGAAAACACAGCAACAGCAACATCAATGAAACTGCAGAGGCACAAACACAGCAACAGCAACATCAATGAAACGAAGATTACCAGTCTGGCAAACGCAGGCGTGGTGATAGCTGCTCCAGCTGCTCCGTTTGTAGATGCCGCAGAGCCAATTCCCATCTTCAGGCGACCAGGTTGAACAAGCACCCCGCACCTTGGGGAGTATAAGAGGAAAGTTGGTGGCAGGCGTAGGCGTGCATGTATGGCAGATGGCAGGCGTGGAGGTGTGGAGGTGGAGGTGTGGAGGGACATAACGTAACCTAGGCTAAGCGGCGATATCCTTAATGTTAACCCAGTTAACATTTAATGTTAACGAACTAATGCTATCTCGAAGATAGCATTACTTCAAACCTGTACCAATTAGCGAAAGATTTTGTAAAATTTTCCTAAGTTATGCCTCGTACTGAGGCCAAATAAGACGACCTTTCCATCCGTTGGCTGCGTGTATCGGCAAACATAAAATTTAATAAAATATATCCGCAAACTTTGGTTTAACGTGAAATATGTTTATGGATTTCTGTGGATTTCTGTGGATTTCTGTGCCAAACTAATGCTATCGGTGAAAACCGATTACTATAGTCCCTGCCAGCCCGAAAAGGGCAGGACTAATAAGATGACATTAGACATATAATCCCGATCTATATTATTGGGAAGTTTATAAAAATAATCAAAAGATGGCGTGCTCTTTTAAAACAGTGTTATGCCTTGAAATCAAGGGATGTTTTCTATCAGAATTCCAAGGTTAATTCGATTGTCCAAGTAAAGGCCATGTTATTTTTCTTTTATTCTCCTCGGGCAAAGGAAAGCATGGAGGACGTGTAAAAAATCCACATTTTAAAACATACGAGAAGTCATTTTATTTTTCTTTTAATCTCCTCGACGAAATTTCTGCTCTTGGTCGAGGGAATGTAATACAGGGCAGCTTCTTGTTAATGCCATTTAAAAAAAAGCTGACTATTTGGCGAGAGGGTTGTACAAGAGCTATTAGGCTTTTCTCTCGGATCATAGAAAAGTTTAGGTTATACTCTCAGTGGCTTTTAATTTCTTTGTTTTTTCAAAAAGAAAAATTAATCATTTTTATTCTTCTAAAAATGGACCTTGAATAAAATTATTTATCATAGAAATGGCAAAAAATTTCATATCATCTAAAATATAGATATATGAGATTATTAGAAATTTGAATTTTTTAATCAAAATATGTATAATTTGCATATTAAGAGTTAGCAAAATTTACAAAAATTTCTGAACTTTTCCTTGCCCTGAATTTACATACAGGTCCACAGAGAAACGGAAAGAATTTACAAAAATTTCTGAACTTTTCCTTGCCCTGAATTTACATACAGGTCTGCAGAGAAACGGAAAGAGCTGCAGGCTGAGATGGATTAACTACTTAAGGCCTGGCCTTAAACACGGTGGGATTTCACTTCAAGAAAAACAATTGATCATACAATTACAGTCCATCCTGGGTAACAGGTTTACGTTATTTTCGTTTCCTAAAACATTGCTCTTCTGTTCTCTGATTTCTCCCGTAGAAATTGTTCACTTAAAACATTCCTCTTCTGTCCTCTGATTTCTCTCGTTGAAATTGTTCACGAAATATATTGAGTTGGGAAATTTATGGCATTGACCACACAGGTGGTCTCAAATTGCTGCCTATTTGCCTGGACGTACGGACAACGAGATCAAGAATTATTGGAACTCTTGCATTAAAAAGAATCTGGACATGAAACACAGGTCCCCTCCAACTCCACGTCCTCCACGCAATCCAACGCCGACAACAAGAACACACAGTAAGCCGATCGTATATGCACATGCTGCGCAAAAGTGGTTTCAATCTGGGAAGCTGCTGGACGGGTATCAGTCATTTATGGACTCCTTTCATTTAGGGATCAGTGCAGAAAATCAGTACCCTTGTTGTAATGATGTAATCAGTACTTCAAATTCTGATTCTTGCGGTCAGGATTTAGAGTATGAACCAGTAAAGGTGCAAAATTATGTGTTCCCAATTGATCCAGACTCCACGACCAACCAGGTGGTTTCCTATTGTCAACACTGGATTGGTTCTACTTGTACGCAAACCATTGAGGGCTTCTCTCAACCCTTTTTATTTCCAAGTCTGCAAACATCAAGAGGAGATCAAGTAATAAACTTGTGCACTACATTGTCACCTCATGAAAATCCCGGCTCTGTCCATAAAACTCTAGGGTGTACGGACACTATGCCCGCTGTGGATGACATAAGCGACTCATCGAAATGGAAAATTGAAAATGAGGTCGATATCATCAATGAAAATGAGAATGAGATCATGATCGACTGTTCTTTGCTCACTGCACCCTCTGGATTAACTCCGTGGAACACTTGTCATTCTTATTTGAACTCAACTAATTTGACTGGATCTGTCTATGGAGGAGCTTATACTACTAAAGAAGTGGAGGACTGCGTGGGCTTACATGAAAAGACATCCCATCAGTCATGCCCGCCGCTTCAATGCGGCTGGTCATTCACGGAACCTGCAATTTAATGGCGCATCGAAGTTGATCGGATGTTTTAACATTGCTTGATAGCAAGAATCTCTAGATTTTATGAGGGTCAAGGTAGCTTGATATCAAGAATCGGTAAATTTAAACCCTATGAAGTCAATGCTGCAGCAATAAGGTATATTGATATTCAATGCTCTATTTTTCTACTTGGAATTATTGTAAGATAAAGTTTTATTTTTATTTATTTGTTTTTTTCATTAGATTTGTTCATAATATCTAGTGTCCCAACCTAAGATTTTAGAATTTATCCTCCAACATTAAGATATGTATGAATTTTTATTCAAATAGGCATAAATCTATTTTTAGTATAGATTTAATATGAGCTGAGATTAGTTTATACGGATCAAATTTATTAACTAATCTACGCCACATTAACAAATAAGAAGCTTATGATTTCTCTTTAAATTTCCATAGGCATTCCTTGTTTACAATTTGTCACAGAGCGTTTAGAGCCGATAATTATGATATGGCCATGAATACAAAGAGGTCTGCAGAGTTGCGGAAAGAACTGCAGGGTGAGATGGACTAACTACTTACGGCCTGACCTTAAACACTGCATTTTCGCTCGAGTAAGAGTAGTTGATCGAGCACTTTCACTCCATCCTAGGCCACATGTTTTCTCTTTTTCATTCTATATGTTTTTGGGAAAAATATTAAAATAAGCCAATTATTCACTCATGAGGAGTTGGTTAAAGTTAGAGAGTCAGTGAACTGATCCCTAAATCAAGTCTAATTAATTCATAGTTGAATTTATAGTGTGTGGTTGCCTAAGTTATTTCATAGATGAACTTCTAGTGTGTGGTTGCATGTCAAGTTATTTTAGGTTAGTCCCTAGTTGGAAAATGTTAAATACCTTTCACCACCTTCATTGTAATTATCAAGTTTTGGGTGATCAATAAAAGAGCTGCAGCTAGTGTGTTTTGTGTGAATTTTGTGTCTAAGCTTTTCTGCCTTCCCAACAAATTGGTATCAGAGCTAAAGAAGGATCACAAGATCTATGGTGGTTAGAATAGGGACAAGAAAAGAAGGTTGGTGATTTTATTTTTATTTTTAATTGCGTTGCAAATTTGTAGAACCATGCAAAAATTTCACACTTAATTAGTATAAAAAACCGAGCAAATTATCAACAAGGATCAACAACAATATATTGTGACAACTCTTCGGCGATTGCACTATTCAAGAATAGTGTGTTTCATCAAAAGAGCAAACATATTGATACTAGGTATCACTTTATGAGAAAACTTGTGAAAAATGGAGAATTTCACTTGAGGCCATGTAAATCTACTCATCATTTAGCTAATATATTTACTAAGTCATTAGCAAAAGATGTGTTTAAGTTTCATAGAATAAACTTGGGTGTTGTAAGCTTAGCTGAAACATAGAGTAGTATGTTTGAGTTGCTATGAGTTAGTTTTAGTTAGTGGTCTAATTAAGGGGAGTGTTAAAATAATCTAATTACTCCTGCATGAGGAGTTGGCTAAAGTTAGAGTTGGCTAAAGTTAGAGAGTCAGTTAACTGAGCGTTGAATGAAGTCAAGTTAATTCATAGTTGAACTTATAGTGTGTGGTTGCATGTCAAGTTATGTAATGTGTGTCAAGTTATTTTAGGCAAATCACTAGTTGTAAAAGGTTAAATACCCTTTACAGGGTTCATTGTAATTATAAGTTTTGCGTGATCAATAGAAGAGCCACACCTAGTGTATTTTGTGTTTAAGATTCTCTCCCTTCCCAAAACAAAATATATATGTTTGTGCAATTGTGTTTTTATTTTTCATTTTCTTTTATGTTTTCTTATCTTAACACCATGATAAAAAAAAGGTCATGCTGACACCAGGATGAAGAAAAGTCTCGTTAGTGATCTTGACTCTTCAGATATTTTGACACCAGGATGAAGAAAAGTCTTGTTAGTGATCTAGACTCTTCAGATATTTTGTAGTAAAAAATCTTTTCTTTCGCTGCAATTTTGAAACAATTAATTTCAAAGATTAGCTCAAATGGTCTAAATCTAATCATTAACTTCCTTCCTTGATATTGTTGATAACCGTTTGGACTCTCAATTCTCTAATTTCTGATATAGCAAATTTTCACGTGAGTCCCAACTCTTTGGAGAATTAACACAATTGACGATGCAAGTTGTCTCAAATTGCTACCCATTTCCATAGACATAGAGATAATGAGATCAAGAACTTTTGGCACTCTTGCCTCAAGAAGAGGCTCAACCTGAAACAGAGTCTTCCCACTATTGAAGACAATTGCAGGAAGCTCCCCTCCTCGTCCTTCTAAACCCTATCCAATGTCAATAACATGACAAAATTGAAGATTCCCTCACAAATAGATGATACATGCAATAGCAATTCCGACTCTACGTATCCTTGTAATGCACTACTACAAGTAGGGGATTTTAAGACAATATTTGAGTCAATTGTCTTAACTTAAGACAAAAGTAAACTTGTGTATTGTCTTAAAATATTGTTTCTAAGCAGGTGTCTCAAAATATAATGTCTCGAAAATTTGTCTCTGTAAAGACAATATAGAACACATATTATTATTGTCTCTATAAAGACAAGAATTATTGTCTATTAAGAGACAATTTGATTTGTCTCTCTAGAGACAACTTCATTTGTCTCTCTAGAGACAACTTCATTTGTGTCTCTTTAGAGAAAATTACATTTTTGTCCTTTTAGAGACAATAGTTGAGCTTAAAAACATATTGTCTCTATAGAGACTATATGTCCATAAATCAAACTATTGTCTCTCTAGAGACAATATTAAAAAATTAAAAATAAATAAATAAAATAATTTTGAATGTTCTTTCAAAGTAGTTTCACATTCAAAGTTCACAAATAGTACTCATGTATGAGAGAAACCACCACATAAATTCCCGTCTGATAGAAACCAGTGCATATGGGTTATTAATGTTACCTTTGTTCAACAAGAGGGGATTCAATTCATTACTAAATTTATGCCCAAGTTTTACTACTTCAAATGGGAGTGAGAAGTTTGGATTTAAGATGCTACCTTAGCTTTGATAAGCATTCCATCTCCCAGTTTTACTATAGTTAAAGAAGAATCTGTAGACTGCTGAATGGAAACGACTTTAGATTTAGACAATGTGAATCTTTATGCAGAAATCAAGCGAGCGCACAATTAATGAAATGGTGATACCTTTATGTGTTCGACAGACAACATACCCACAAGAATACCCAGGCAAGCTTGATAGCCACAATTATCAACTATGTAAACCAATTTCAGAGTTAAAATAAATCCTCAGACATAGCTAGAATTTTCAGAGAAAGTTTTAACAAGCCATAATATATTACAAGCAACAATCATCGCAACTAGCATTTCCCCTAACAATACACAACGAAAGGCACTTGAGCATTCTTGAAATATTTGAAGAATACAAAAAGTTCTTGTGCAAAATGTGCAAGAGTATATAACGTAAAAAACTGTCTTAGCATATAAAAATAGCTCTGTAATGGAGTTGAACTATGATACCTTAGCCACCTCCACCGATGAAAACATATGCACGGTACCCAAATCACATATAGAGAGATGCGTTAATGCTATTCTAAGCCCCAAATACAAATCAGAATTAAATGTCGGAACTCAAGAGCAAACCCCAATGATACAAAACTAATTGAATCTACCAATCCCTAAATATGCAAAAGCATCTTAACCAACTATTCAAAAGCATCATCATCATCATCTGGAAGGGGTTGGGCCGCAGTTGCTACAAGTCCTGCCTCATACCTAACAACATAAAATATTGTAAGCTAAAGTTTCAATCCTTTATAAATGGAACAAATTATTTCAATAAAAGTTAACAAAAAATAATAACAAAATAGCATTCTACTCACTGATGTTGGGTTGCAAGGTCTATCTAAACCTCTGGAGGAGCAAAAGCAGGTGACTGCACAAAATAAAGGTTTGGATCCCTATAAAAATAACCCATTATAGAATCAATGCATATTTTTTAATATAGCATTCATATTAGGGAACATCCGAAACTAGATTAAAGGCTCGACCTGAGAGCTTCCGTGCTAAGTATAGGAATGGCTTCTCAAAGGTGTAGTTACTTTTTGCAGATATCTCATAGTACTGAATATTCTTCTTTCTATGAAAAGTAACTTGCTTAGCTTTCACTTTCCTATTCTTCACATTTACCTTGTTTCCACAAAGAACAATAGGAATGTTCTCACACACCCTGAAATTCACAAAGATATTTAGCTAATCGGTTTAGGCAGTTGTGCCACCACACAATTAAGGAACCTTCATTTCTACTTAGAGATCCAACCCCTTTGCAAAAGAGATACCTACAAAGATCTTTGTGCCATGTTGGGACATTCTTGTAAGTCAATCATGTAGTAACATCAAACATGATAACTTCACATTGCCCATGAATACTGCAACAAACAAAATCCCAATCAGTAAATAAGAAGGAAACAAATAAATAGAAGTGGAAAAATACAGAACCCTCGCCAATTCAATTAGGAAAATGCCAACAAAAATAGGAAAAGAAAACCAGTATCGATAAAAACAACCAATAACAGAGTATGTCTATAAATTTAAAATTAAACTAAATTCAAATTCAAATAAATATAAGTGGAAAAATACAGAACCCTCACCAATTCAACGAGGAAAATGCCAACAAAAGCAGGAAAAGCAAACCAATATTGATCAAAACAACCAATAACACAATCTGTCTATAAATTCAAAATTAAATTAAATTGAAATTCAAAATAAAGAGAAATAAACGAGTAAAATAGATTGCTGTTAAAAAGGAACCAAAAAAGGGCTCATAGTTGCTCCATTGTCATTGATATTGAGGTTAAAAGGTGTTGCTACTGAGCCCACACTACACACATATCAACACAGGAAAATAGAATTGATAACTCAAAATTTATCTTGGGATCGATCCAAGTTTAAATCCATGTAGAACCTTTTTAAACAAAAAGTTGAAAAGGCACCCCAAAAGCTGAAATGTACAGTGCTCCAATCAACAGGTGTCTACTACACCTACAGAGGTTGACAAAAACACTACTTTCGTAAAGTCCCAAGAGACTTGATTTCAAGTGAAAATCAAAATCAGTCTGGCAAAACACAGAAATGTGAAAATAATCAAACTAATTATTGACGTACCTTAACCACATTTTGTCATTAAACCTTACCTGACTGAGCTATAAAGTTGGGTCAGCATTTCACTCATGGCTTTCTCAACTTGACAAAGCACCACAACCTGCAACTCATCAAATCATCAATTCAAGTATCATGGACTGAATAAACACTGAGATTTTGTATGGTTGTATTGTGTGCTCATCCACATGGATGTCTTACATTGGGAACATTTGCAGCAAGACTATTCAGAACAACTTCCACATAACCATGGACTTCTTGAGCCATCATTCTGAGCTCCTCCTATGGATCTACAGGCCTTATTACCATGGTTTCCTGGATTATAAACAAGAAAATCAAACTGAGGTTGAATATTAAGTTGAGAAATAATTTTTCTATTCTCATCGTTGTATATGGTCATGGTCTCCTATGCTAAAATGTGTATTGATTCTTAAATTATTTAATAGAAAACATTTTGATTATGTAAATGTGCAACTTACGATGGAACTTTATGTGCTTCATTACCTATATGCAAGTGTTTCAATAGAAGCTATAGTTGTTCACGATTATACTTTGGGTTACATAAAGTAGTCTTGGCCTCTGGCCAGATACATATTGCCCACCCTCTACTTTATATGTATTTATGTTTTAATAGTGGAAATACTTTGCCTTGAAGACCGAAGAAAACTCAAAGGATGTTAGGCCTAGCTGAAAGCAAAGGCTAGCAATCTATTTTCATTTTCTGCTAAATAGTTCTCTACGAGAGAAACCAAATTTTTTGGTTACCTGTAATTATTCATAAATTGAACAATTGTCCAGCAGTAGAATGCCTACTTATCTCTAATATGGTGATCCACATCCAAGCCCAGATCGGGCTTCCAACAGTGAATCAACTTCCCTTGTCATAAAT
>APFE031721864.1:2554-46361 GCA_000404065.3 Pinus taeda
TCCTCAATTAATGGAGAAACTGTTGCATGTCCCCACATAGACTTCATGTTTGATTTTCCTTAACTAATTAACTCAAGATGAATTAATTAATTATTTTACAAACAACTGTTAAGTTCAAAATCAAATTTTACTTCACTATTTTAGTTTAAGGACTGACTAAAATAGGAATCTATCTCGAACTGCTATTTTTAGCAATGCTATATATAACAATTCCATTTTTCATTCCTTGCTGCTATGTCCAACACTGGTACCCAAACTGCTATTTATAACAATGCTATTTTTAGCATTTCTTGTTGCCATTTTCAACATAAATATCTGGACAAACCATTTAATCTTGGCAGATCATTAGTTAGGTAGAGAATAATAAGTTTAATTTGAGCCATTGGAAGATATAAGGTTAGAAATAAGTTAGTTTGGTTATCAAAAGAAAATAAAAGGGTCAGCAAGCTCAAGTGCACCCAATAAAGGAAAGAAAAAAATGTTAGAATAAATTGAATGGTAGGTAGAAATACTTTCCAAAAATCAATATCATTTTAACCCTTCCTATGTGAGAAACCATTTCCCCTTGCTAAAATCCCTTTTTCCCTTCCTAAAAACCCTGTTTCCACTCTTGGAAAACATTTCCCCTTTGAAAAAATCACTTTCCCTTTATCCTAACCCATTTCCCCCTTAAAAAACCCATGTCCATCATTAAAGTCGCCTTCCCTTTACTAACTCCGCATAATTCAATTAAAACATGAAAACCCACTTTAACATGGTTGTAAAGCATGAAATAAAAATATATCAGACCCCACTTTCCTTCCCCCCACCTCCTCCCCACACTTCATACCCTTTCGCACACATAATAGCCTCGTGTAAAGTTACGGCCCCACATCTTTCAAAAACCCCCGTCCATCGCCCGATCTTTGATCAATTCCAATGTCCACACACATTATCACATCCCCCGACATCTGACGTTTAAAACTAATGGGGGGTTGCGAAATGGGTGGTTTCACCCACCCCCTCCCCTTCCACACGTCACCACTATATCTCGTCGCATCCCCCCAATCCCAAACAGCCATACCACCTCTTGTGGTGCAATAATCCACCAAACTACTTCCAAAGGTTGTGCGATAAACCACCCATGTGCTAAATCACCCACGTCATAAACCACCATGGTATTGTGCGTTAAACCACCAATTCCCAAAGAAAATAAAAGAAACCCAATATTTCATTATTTCACTATTGTTGTTGAATTGAGGAAAAAGACCAAAGAACAGTGCTAATTGGAATTTTAGCCCTTGCTGCCGCCTGGACCCTACCGCAGGTAATCATCAGTGCTCTTCCCCATCAATTAAATATAGAAATTGATAAAAGAATCAAATTTAATGGCTTCCCAGAGCGTTTAGAATGTAAACCCTCTTCAACCTCCAGTGTCAGATGTCGAACACCTTCTCTTGGATGATAAAGACTTTAAAATCATTGATACTGTGAAAAATTCCAACCTTTTGGAGCTCCATCACTGGAGCCATGACAAATTCATTGACCAAGCAGACGATATCCATCTGTCGGATTCAAATTTGCCTAAATACATATTCCCACAAACCTTTCAATTATATGAACTTATTAGACTCTTTTAGATCAACTATTTGCCTAATGAAAGAGCTTTAGTTACCCCGAAACAAGAGACCCTTTCAACAATCATTGTTCAATCCATCAAACAGATGCTACAGATCCAACCACAGCATGATGAAGTGCCAATATACACTGAAACCCTTACTGAAATCTACTTGAGCTGGACTTTCTCAAAAGATTCCAAATATTCCAGACTTTCCTTCCACCATCAGCAGAAACCCCAAAAAATAATCCTCCATACTCAGCGTCCATTTTTCAGAGAGAACCAGACAAATTGTAACCATGCTATCATGTATTTTAGGGTATTTCACTGATGAATATGTGGACGCATCTATCCTTGGTTTCCTATCCATATTTTGCTTAGGTCAACCTCCGACTTCCACCTTCAATATTGCCCAATACCTAGTAGATGCGATCCATGATCAGCTAGTCAAGTTTCCATAAGAAGGAGTGTTCAAATACTCCTCAATTTTGTTCCATATGTTTTTATACTTCCAATCAGAAAGGTTTGTAGTTAGCCTCCAAAAACTGGACACAGAGGGTAATCCCCGATCTATTGTCTTTTGGACATCCTTGATCAGAAAGGATTCCAAAGAATCCAACTATACAGACTTCATTGATTCATTTGTTTATCCAGTTGTTAATATGCTAAGTAGTGGCATTCAACCTAGAATCAGTGAAGAGATAAATAAGGTGTTACAATTTTCAGATCAAAGTAAAACAGGAGACTGGTATTTATACCAGAATCATACAGAGATCAGAGTGTATGGAAGCCAACTAGTTCCATACAAGCTTCCCAAATACCTCCCAATGAGGATATTTGCTTTGGAATACATCAGACAAATCTTGAATTCTGATGAGATCCATTTCCTTTCAGCTAACAAGAAGACCCAATTCAAGATTAAAAACCAAATAGGGCCTTTTATATGCAACAATATAAACGCTGGAAAGGAAGTAAACAAATGTTTACAAGATTTCAAGTTCAGCAGCAGTTTCAAATGGCCTTATGACCCTTTTGGGTGTCATAAGTAAGTTAATAGTCAAATTCAAATTAACCCTTTCATTCATGAGTCAAAACTTGAAATTGAAAAGTATTCCAACCAGTCAGAGTGGTTGGAAAACACTCTACAGGAGGTAGATAAGTAGATTGATACTAGTTCCATCATGCATACTCCAGACCCACAGGACAAAAATTCAAAAAGGGCTAGAGAAGAAGGATCTTACTCAGCAGAAACTACTTCTGATACTGAATTCAAGCTTATGTGCAGAAAGAAAACCAAGCTAAATCCAGTAATAGAGCAGGAAAAGACAATTGAAATAGAAAACGAGATTATCATCAGGGGTGATGCACCCACAACACATATAGAAGAAACAACTCTGCCATCATCTTCCAGTACACAAATCATTCAAAATTAGAATAATGCAGAAGTTTCATCATCTAGCAAACCAAGTGAGAAAGAGAAAGATATCATGGAGAAGTACAAAGAGATTAAAATCAGGAATGAAGCATTAAAGGCTGCTATATGTACACAATACTGGAAGAAAACTCCCAGTGATCAGAGTAGGTTGCTTTCAGCTTTTGACCACAAAACAAGGAAAATGCAGATGACCTTCCTACATCCAGAAATAAAGGCTCCAAAAACTTCAGAATATTATAAGAAAACAACCTTTGAAATTCATGCCAAGGATGTGCATCCAATCGACCAAATTGACTTTCACAAACAGGCAGGAGAGATGTTATATTCAACGATGACACATAAAGCTCTAAGTGTCCAGAAATTGCAGAATTCTATAGAAAATATAAGGTCACAATTAAAGTTGGAAAGAGCCTCATCACAAGCCAAAGACAATGGGATTAATTCACTAGAAGATTTGGTAATTGAAATTGGCTATAATCCAACTGACATCAAGGCAACATAAGAACTTATAAAAAAGAAAAATGCAGACATAGTTGCACTGAAGAAATAGTTAAATCTACCAACCACTGAGCATCAACAAACCAAGGAGGTTTTAGAGACAGTTAATCAAAAGGATGAGATGATGAATCTAATCATCCAGTTGACAACCCAATTGAAGGAAATGGAGACAGAAATGGATAAACTCATATAGGAAAAACAAGCTAGCAGAGAAGCAGTTCCCATTACTGCTATTCCCATAGTATCTACATCAACACCTGTATCAACATCAGTTCCAACAACTACAACAACAACAACATCAACAAGACCAACAACCCATGCCACTGATGACAACAACAAATTGATTAAAGAAATGGAAGATATGTACTTTCAAACAACACAGATTAATAAGCTCAAGGAGCAAGTGAAGAGCTTAAAAGAGGAAAACAAATTAGCAGAAGTAGTGCATCAAGCTGAAAAACAAAAAGCCAATAGACTGAGTGACAAAATCCACAATCTAGAAAACGATTTGTCACTAAAAGAGCCTTTAGCCCAAGAAAAGAAACATTTGTGGGCCAATATCATTAACTCAGTTAATGATATCTGGCCTTCTATACTGGTAAGATTTGTGCAGAATGAGTTGGTGAAGGAAGCTAGTGATGCAGTTCAAAAGGTAAAAGCATATCTTGGAAAGAAACCAGAGGAGGCCTCTAAAATAATCAAATTCCTAAATTATAAAAACAAGTATGAATTAGAAGATCTCAGGATAACTGATAGAACAGAGACTATACTAGAAGTGAAGAAAGTGATCTCCAAAAGAAATCTGATGATACAACTTGAGGAGAAATGTCAAAACATGAAACTCGTAGTAAACATTTTTTTTGACAAGTTTGATGTATTGAGATAGAAGGGTCTACCTAATCATTTAGTAATCAATGATAAACTAATGAGACATGAAGACTATGATAAAACGATGAGGGAAGTAGCCAAAGAGACTTCCAACAATTCATCCATGAAAGGTGTACCCACAGGCAAAGTGCTCCTCCAGACTTTAGAAAACCTCTTTTACCCCCAGCATGAGGTAAGTCACCTTTTTATGAATAAGCCTACGTTTGCCAAATATACATAAGCAGATGAGATTTATCGAAGGATGATGAAAATAAAACTTCCAGATGAAGAAACATGGGGAAAATGGTGTGATTTACTATGAAGGGTGAAAGGCACAAAGAGGGTGAAAGGAGCAGACGATGTGAAAGAAAAGCAGATGAAAGAAGCAGTCAAGTAACAACAATCAAATAAAAAGGGACATATCTGAGTCAGTTCAATAGGAGTCACTATCTTTTTACATAAAGATATTTATTTTCCTTAAATAAATCCTAGTCAGTTGAGAGGATATTTTTGTGAAGGTTTTGTATAAATACTTCATCATTCGAAGTATCAGGGGTGGATTTATGAATATTTCCTTAGCTGACTGATCTATTACCTAAGGGTTATTGTACCAACTTCCAGTTGACAAACATGACAAGCTATAAAGAAACTTCTTTACAGGATTCATGTGTTGAGCTATCTAAGTGAAGTATAAATTTCAATTGTTCATGTTTTCTTTATAAGTATTCCATAAACTTTCATGTGTTCTAAATTTGAATGTTATAACAGGAGTTTTACTGCAGAATTTTCTTAAACATTACACTGTGCTTTTAACTGTTATATATTTCTATGTTTTCTTTTGATATCCGGTTTAAAGAATTATTAATTGCCCTCTGATCCCGATTGATTTTCTTCATCCTTCTTCATTATCTGGTTTAAGGAATTGTTAATTGCTCCTTGATCCCGATTAAAAAATCATTTCACCATTCAGCCTCGAGATCTGATATTGCTCACCTATCTTGCCCTGTAACACTTTCTTTATAGTTTGTTGTTGTTATGTTTTCAAAGTCATATTGACTCCATAGCCTAATGGAAAGTGAAAAAGAACCTATTCATATAAATTATTAATTCCACCAACCAATCAAAACCAATCAAATTAAGCATACATAGCTAGCCTAAAATCCATTAAATAAACAAAGTTAAATCATATAGAGAGAGCCCTCTCTGAGTTTAGGAAGGCTAGATCCTAAGCTCTAAAGTAGGTTTGTAGTTATCTCTGATATTTCTTTTTAACACATTGAACAACCCTTGGAAATTTTAGAGTGATAACATATTGGAGACCGTACTGGGGATTTAGTCCCTAGTTAAAATCAATCTTAAAGGAAACAATTTTCCTCATTTGTCACATTAAGGATTTTAAAGGGTTGTTCGAAATCATCATTATAAGTTAAAATTTTGGCTTCTAAAATAACATATTATACTAGGGCTCATCCTAATCCACAACCCACTACAATTGTTGATGATCCTGACAGAATTTTAAGAAAACCTAAAAAAGTAGAAAGTCTAGGAAGTATTAGTCAGTTAATCAAAGAAAATTCACTTCCTAAAGAGTTATCAAGCATACATGATATTCAATTTGATTTATGATTTGAGCATTCTTTATTTCGTACCAAATCTGAAAATTTAGTCTATGATACTGTAACAGACCCCAATTTTATTCAATTTATTGAATCAAAGAAGGATACTATACAACTTGATTTAGATCAACAGGTTATAGATACTTTTGCAAACTTGATGTGTTAACCTCAACTTTGATAAAGCATATAGACGAAGCCTGTTTTCAACAGTCAGTTGAATTAGCTGCCCTAACTGTTGCTACCGCTAAACACTCTACAGTATCTTCAGAAACTGTAAATATAACCTCATTCAATACCACCTCACCTTTAATATCCACCATAGTTCATTCCACGAATCCATCTATACCTAAACTTCCTCTCCAACCTAACGTTTCTAGTTCAGCTGCAAGCGTTACAAGTTCATCTTCAAGCACCACTACTTTACCTCCTAGTCAAGCTAAAGCCTTAGCCATGACAGACATATATGCATCTTTGGCCTTACAAGCCCCTTTACATGCTATGCCACAAGATTACTAGAGTAAAATTTTTCAGTTTGATGGTACTGGTCAGTATACTGCTCAACAACATGTAAATAAACTGACAGATTATTTTGAGTTACATGAAGTTGACGAGGCTGATGTACAAATGAGATTATTTGCACAAACACTAGCAGGAGATGTTAAAAAATGGTTTAAATCTTTACCTGCTAACCATATTTCTGATTTAGCTACTTTCCACCAATTGTTCATAAATAGGTGGGAAAGAAAGAAAAACCCTCTCCAGATATTATCTGAATATGAGAACATTAGGAGATCTCCTAGTGAATCTATTCAGGATTAATATACTAGGTTTAACAACATTTACAATGCAATTCTAGTGAATAACATACCTCCACTAGACTTGGCCTTGATTAAATTTCCAGATGGTTTTGATGCTGACATGTCCTATCAATTAAGAGAAAGAAACCCTGCAACTTTAGAACAGATGAAAAGTGATGCACTTAGTGTAGAAGCTAACTTATTGGCTAAAAGAGCTAGGATGAGGAATGAGAGGAGAGATACCATTATGGAAGAACCATCCACTTCAGATGTTAAGATAGATATTTTAGCTAAAAGTGTCGAAAGGCTAATGGATAGATTAGAGAATATGGAAAGAAAACCTCAGTGGGAAAATCAACAAGGACCCCAAATTAGAAACCCCAACTTTAGGACAAATCCTAATAATGGTAAATCAAGAGAAGTTGCACCCGATCAACAAATTAGACCACCTTTCTAGGAAAATTATGCTGAAAGTTCACAACATCATGAAGAAGACCAGGAAACCCAGATAAACTTGATGGGAGTAAACAATGAAGATGCCATTTTTCTTACCCAGGAAGAATAGGAGTTATACATGTTGTAGCAATTACAATTAGAGTCTGGGGAGTCGTTTAACTACAAACAAGGCTTTGAATATGCTATCTACGAAGTTCATAAACAATATAGCCTTAGAAGCAAAAAGAACATAGAAGTTCCTACTAAGAAATCAATCCAAACCCAAACTAAGAAAACAGTAGAAGCTCCTGTGACCAAAATTCTGCAAATTCTCCCTAGAGGAACTCAGGAGGCTTCCAACCCAAAGATTGTAGATATAACATCAACTGCAACTCAAACTTCAACTACCACTCAAACTGTTCCAAAGAAGAAAATTGAAAACAAATCAGTTGACATACAAACTAAATTACCAAGCGTTGATAAAGAAGACAAAAATGCACAAACCACAATTGCTAAAAATGAAATCATTCAATTAGGAAAAACTCAAATGCTATTCAATATCAAAATTGAGATAGCCAAATTGAAAATACCACTTCCTTTAACAGAGCTGGTGAAAAATGAATCATACAAAGCACAAATTATTGAAACACTAAACATAGGAGAAGGTGAAGATGCTGTAAACCTTAATGATGATCAACCTGAGTTATTATTCGGTCCATAAGTAAATGGCAAACATCAACAAGGGGGTGTCCCTCCATTCTATATTAGCCTAAACATTCATGATAAAATCTTACATAATGCTATGTTGGATTCAGGAGAATTTCATAACCTAATGCCTAAAGCAGTCATGGAAAGATTAAACTTAGACATCACCAGAGCCTACAAGGACCTGTTTTCCTTTGATTCTAGTCAAGTCAAATGCCTTGGCCTGATAAAAGATCTGTGTGTAACTATAGTCCAATGTCCAACAAAGAATATTGTTATGGACATAGTAGTTGCTGATATCCCTCCCAAATATGGTATGTTGTTATCTCGCTCATGGGGAGCAAAATTACAAGGGTCACTGCAATTAGACGTGTCATATGCTACCATTTATGTAGTTGGTCAACAAAGAAAGCTTTACAGAGAAACCTTGATGAAATTCATGGTAAGTAGTTCATAAAGACCACAAAATTACCCTATTTGTTCCATGCATTCTGATCTGGACTCATTTATCTTATATAATTTAGACAATGATAAAGATAAAATCACAGTTGTAGAAGAAAAACACAAAGAAATTGATAGTGAAAACATAACACCTGAATCTCTGTGGCATTTAGATTTTGATGGCTTTGTAAATAGATTAGGAGTAGGATATGAAGTATGGATCTACAATTTAGAAAATGATCATTCAGAAGGACATGCTTTCAGATTAAATTTTAAATGCACTAACAACATGGCAGAATACGGAGCATTAGTGCCAGGCCTTCAAATCGTAAGAAAACTTGGAGCTAAAAGAGTTTCCATCATGGGAGACTCAGAACTCATTATAAAACAAGTCAAGGGAGAGTACATCACTAATAACCCTAGGCTTAGCATTTCTATTGTTGCATATAAAACAAGTCAAGGGAGAGTACATCACTAATAACCCTAGGCTTAGCTGTTATATGGGAGACTCAGAACTCATTATAAAACAAGTCAAGGGAGAGTACATCACTAATAACCCTTAGACTTGATAAATTGTTTCCTTGAGACTGACTTTGCTGTCATTCCAAGAAAGAAAAACATGCAAGCTCATAGCTTAGCCACTTTTTCCAGCACATGTAGGTTACCCTTCCAGCCAAATCATCAGTACACAGCTGAGGTAAGACATAGATCAACCATACATGATAATTTAAAGTATTGGCAAATTTGTTCACATGACAATCAAATTCGTGATTTTATGATTTCAAAAGGAGAATTTCAAAATGGTAATATAGACATTGACTGTACATCAGATTATACCATAAATAATGAAATAGATGTAAATAATGTATATAAGATAGAACCAACTAAATCCGATAAACTAGAAATAGAACAACTAGAAACAATAGAAATTGAGGAATTAATCCATGATGAATAAGAAGTTTTAAACCTCAAAGAAAACCTTTTGCCTAATGGATTAGCCCCACTAGAAGACCTCTTTGGCTCCAATGACGTCGCTAGAAAACCTAAATTGCATTCCTCTATATCTGACCATAGAGGCTCCAATTTAGGTTTTCTAGCGACGTCATTGGAGCCAAAGAGGTCTTCTAGTGGGGCTAATCCATTAGGCAAAAGGTTGTCTTTGAGGTTTAAAACTTCTTATTCATCATTGATTAATTCCTCAATTTCTATTGTTTCTAGTTGTTCTATTTCTAGTTTATCGGATTTAGTTGGTTCTATCTTATATACATTATTTACATCTATTTCATTATTTATGGTATAATCTGATGTACAGTCAATGTCTATATTACCATTTTGAAATTCTCCTTTTGAAATCATAAAATCACGAATTTGATTGTCATGTGAACAAATTTGCCAATACTTTAAATTATCATGTATGGTTGATCTATGTCTTACCTCAGCTGTGTACTGATGATTTGGCTGGAAGGGTAACCTACATGTGCTGGAAAAAGTGGCTAAGCTATGATCTTGCATGTTTTGCTTTCTTGGAATGACAGCAAAGTCAGTCTCAAGGAAACAATTTATCAAGTCTAAGGGTTATTAGTGATGTACTCTCCCTTGACTTGTTTTATAATGAGTTCTGAGTCTCCCATATAACAGCTAAGCCTAGGGTTATTAGTGATGTACTCTCCCTTGACTTGTTTTATAATGCAAATTGTCACCATGTTGTCATATTTTAGGGTATTTCACTGATGAATATGTGGACGCAGCTATCCTTGGTTTCCTATCCATATTTTTCCTAGGTCAGCCTCCGACTTCCACTTTAAATTTTTCCCAATGCCTAGCAGATGTGATCATGATCAGCCAGTCAAGCTGCCAGAAGGAGTGTTCAAATACTCCTCATTTTAATTCCATATGTTTTAATGTTTCCAATCATAAAGGTTTTCAATTAGCCTCCAAAAACTAGACAAAGAGGGTAATCCCCAATCTGTTGTCTTTTGGACATCCTTGATCAGAAAGGATTCCACAGAATCCAACTATAAAGACTTCATTGATTCATTTGTTTATCCAGTTGTTAATATGCTAAGTAGTAGCATTCAACCTAGAACCAATGAAGAGATAAATAAGGTGTTACAATTGTCAGATCAAAGTAAAACAGGAGGTTGATCAAAGTAAAACATAGACAGAGTGTATGGAAGCCAACTAGTTCCATTCAAGCTTCTCAAATACCTCCCAATGAGGATATTTTCTTTGGAATACATCAAACAAATCTTGAATTCTGATGAGATCCATTTCCTTTCAGCTAAAAAGAAGACCCAATTCAAGATTAAAAACCAAAAAGGGCCTTTTATATGCAACAATAGAAATGCTGGAAAGGAAGCAGACAAATATTTACAAGATTTAAAGTTCAGCAGCAGTTTCAAATGGCCTTATGACCCTTTGGGTGTCATAAGTAAGTTAAGATTCAAATTCAAATTTACCCCTTTCATTCATGAGTCAAAACCTGAAATTGAAAAGTATTCCAACCAATCAGAGTGGTTTGAAAACACTCTATAGGAGGTGGATAAGCAGATTGATACTATTTCCATCATGCATACTCCAGACCCATAGGACAGAAATTCAAAAAGGGCTAGAGAAGAAGGATCTTACTCAGCAGAAACTACTTCTGATACTAAATTCAAGTTTGTGTGCAAAAAGAAAACTAGGCTAAATCCAGTAATAGAGCAGGAAAATACAATTGAAACAAAAAAAGAGATTATTATCAGGGGTGATGCACCCACAACACATATAGAAGAAACAACTCTGCCATCATCTTCCAGTACACAAATCATTCAAAATCAGAATAATACAGAAGTTTCATCATCTAGCAAACAAGTTGAGAAAGAGAAAGATATCATGGAGAAGTACAAAGAGATTAAAATTAGAAATGAAGCATTAAAGGCTGCTATATGTACACAATACTGGAAGAAAACTCCCAGTGATCAGAGTAGGTTTCTTTCAGCTTTTGACCTCAAAACAAGGAAAATGTAGATGACCTTCCTACAACCAAAAATAAAGGCTCCAAAAACTTCAAAAGATTATAAGCAAACAAACTTTGAAATTCATGCCAAGGATGTGCATCCAATCGACCAAATTGAATTTCACAAACAGGCAGGAGAGATGTTATATTCAACCATGACACATAAAGCTCTAAGTGTCCAGAAATTGCAGAATTCTCTAGAAAATATACAGTCACAGTTAAAGCTGGAAAGAGCCTCAGCACAAGCAAAAGACAATAAGATTAAGTCACTGGAAGATTTGGTAATTGAAATTGGCCATAATCCAACTAACATCAAGGCAACAAAAGAACTTATAAAAAGAAAAATGTAGAAATAGCTGCACTGAAGAAACAGTTAAAGCTACCAACCACTGAGCATCTACAAACCAAGGATGTTTTAGAGACAGTTAATCAAAAGGATGAGATGATGAATCTAATCATCCAGTTGAAAACTTAATTGAAGGAAATGAAGACAAAAATGGATAAACTTGTATAAGAAAAACAAGTTAGCAGAGAAGCAGTTCCCATTACTGCTATTCCCATAGTATCTACATCAACACTTCTATCAACATCAGTTCCAGCAACTACAACAACAACAACATCAACAAGACCAACATCCCATCTCACTAATGAGGACAACGAATTAATTAAAGCAATGGAATATATGTCCATTAAAACAACATGGATTAAGAAGCTCAAAGAACAAGTGAAGAGGTTAGAAGAGGAAAATAAATTAGCAGAAGTAATGCATCAAGCTGGAAAAAAAAGCCAATAGACTGAGTGACAGAATCCACAAGCTAGAAAAAGAGTTGTCACTAAAAGAGTCTTTAGCCCAACCAAAGCAACATTTGTGGGCCAATATCATTAACTCAGTTAATGATATTTGGCCTTCTATATTGGTAATATTTGAGTAGAATGATTTGGTGAAGGAAGTTGGTGATGCAATTCAAAAGGTAAAAGCAGATCTTGGAAAGAAACCAGAGGAGGCCTCTAAAATACTCAAATTCCTAAATTCTAAAAACAAGTATGAATTAGAAAATCTCAGGATAACTGACAGAACAAAGACTCTACTAGAAGTGAAGAAAGTGATTTTCCAAAAGAAATTTGATGATACAGCTTGAGGAGAAATGTTAAAACATGAAACTCGCAGTAAACATTTTTTTTGACAAGTTTGATGTATTAAGACTGAAGGGTCTGCCTAATCCTTTAGTAATCAATGATAAACTAATGAGATATGAAGACTATGATAAAAAGATGAGGGAAGTAGCCAAAGAGACTTCCAACAGTTCATCCATGAAAGGTGTACCGATAGGCAAAGTGCTCCTCCAGACTTTAGAAAACTTCTTTTACCTCCAGCATGAGGCAAGTCACCTTTTTATGAATAAGCCTACATTTGCCAAATATACATAAGCAGATGAGATTTACCGGAGGATGATGAAAATCAAAATTCCAGATGAAGAAACATGGGGAAAATGGTGTGACTTACTATGAAGGGTGAAAGGCACAAAGAGGGTGAAAGGAGCAGACAATGTGAAAGAAAAGCAGATGAAAGAAGCAGTCAAGTAACAACAATCAAATAAAAAGGGACAGATCTCAGTCAGTTAAACAGGTGTCACTATATTTTTGCATAAAGATATTTATTTTCCTTGAATAAATCCTAGTAAGTTGACAGGATATTTTTGTAAAAGTTTTGTATAAATACTTCATCATTCGAAGTATCAGGGTGGATTTTTGAATATTTCCGTAGTTGACTGATCTATTGCATGAGGGTTATTGTACCAACTTCCAGTTGACAGACAGGACAAGTTATAAAGAAACTTCTTTATAGGATTCATGTGTTGAGTGAAGTATAATTTTCAATTGTTCATTTTTTCTTTCTAAGTATTCCATAAACTTTCATGTGTTCTAAATTTGAATGTTATAATAGGAGTTTTATTGCAGAATTTGCTTAAACATTACACCTTGCTTTTAACTATTATACATTTCTATGTTTTCTTCTGATATTCGGTTTAGAGAATTCTTAATTGCCCTCTGATCCCAATTGATTTTATTCATCCTTCTTCATTATCTGGTTTAAGGAATTCTTAGTTGCTCCTTGATCCCGATTAAAAAATCATTTCACCATTCAGCCTTGAGATCTGATATTTCTCACCTATCTTTCCTTGTAATACTTTCCTTACAGTTTGTTGTTGTTCTATTTTCAAAGTCATATTGACTCCATAGCCCAATGGAAAGTGAAAAAGAACCTATTCATCTAAATGATTAATTCCACCAACCAATCAAAACCAATCAAATTAAGCATACATAGCTAGCCTAAAATCCATTAAATAAACAAAGTTAAATCATATAGAGAGAGACCTCTCTGAGTTTAGGAAGGCTAGATCCTAAGCTCCAAAATAGGCTTGTAGTTACCTCTCATATTTATTTTTAACACATTGAATAACCCTTGGAAATTTCAGAGTGATAACACCACACACAAGAAAACATAGTATATGTTATTGTCTTTGAAACTTTATTACACTATTGCACTCCCTATTTTTTTCACTCTCACCCTCTCTCTCCATTTCAATCAGCAAACGAATCCTTTAGTAACTGTCTCCTACCACAAATGAAGGAGTTTTCTATCTTTTTAAGAAACATAATCCTAATTTAACTTAATGACTTAGCTACTTGGTTTGATCTCCTCGTAGGGAGGATCGACTTGCCATTTATTTATAATTTCCTCAGATTTTTAACAACAAACTAACTACTTAATAATTAATAACTACTAAGAGCTTAATAACCAATTTTCTTCTCCACTCCTTGTTAACCACAACATGTGATCACACTATTACATTGTTGGCTAGGTCTAGATGCTCCTGCATCAGACTTCTGGTGAGGAAAAAGACTGCTCCATCATGTCTTCTAGATCCACTTGATATCTACACAACTCTATAGCTGTCATCCAACTGGCATCTTCATCTAGTTGCCCCTTCCATTTAACTAAGTACTGATAATATGTTTGTCTTCTTGTCTTCTTTGCTACTCTTTTATCCAGAATAACCTCCACTTCCTTGCTTGCTGTCTTTGGCATTTTCTCCTCCTAGTTTGGGGTCTCAATCTTCTTTATGTCAACTCATATTGTAGCTCTACCTCTGACTCCTTGTATGGGTAGAAATCTGCAATATTGAAGATTGGTGATATGCCAATCCCTTCTGGTAGCTCAACCTCATAGGTATTGCTTGAAAATTTTCTCATTATTCTACATGGTCTTATATTTTTCATATTTATTTTTTTATAAGTCCCAATAGGAAACCTTTCCTTTCTCAGGTAAACCATGACTAGATCGCCCACTTAAAATTCTTTTCCTTTCCGCTTCATATCAGCTCTCTACTTGTATTTGTCGCTGCTTTCCTATAATCTCTCTTTGATATCTTCTTGTAGTTTCTGCATCTACTCTATAAACTCTTTCGCCTTTGCACACCTTATCTCCTGTTTGCCCAAATTTCTGAGCTCATATACACCTCTTGGATTCATTCCAAAAAAAATCTGGAATGGACTCATCCCAGTACTCCGGTTAGGAGTATCATTATAAGCAAACTCAGCTTGAGCAAGTGCTAAATCCCACTGCTTAGGATTTTGATAAACTAAGCTCCTCAATATGATTCCCAAGCTTCTATTTACTACTTTAGTCTGTCCATTCGTTTGAGGATGGTAGGCTGAATTAAAACTAAGGTTTGCACCTAGTTTCTTCCATAGAGTTCTCCAGAAATTCCCAACAAACTTTGTATCCCTGTCAGACACAATACTTATAGGCAACCCATGTAACCTTACAACTTCTGAAAAAAACAGATTAGCAATATGAGTTGTATCACTAGTCTTCTTGCATGCAATGAAATGAGCCATTTTAGAAAATCTATCTACCACAACATAAATGGAGTCATTTCCTCTTTGAGTTTTTGGCAAACCCAAAACGAAATCCATACTAACTGCATCCAATGGTCGGTCTGGTATTGGTAATGACTGGTACAGTCCAGTGTTTTGGCTTCTCCCCTTAGCATGCTGATAGATCCTACACTTCTCAACAAATCTCTTAACATCAGTTTGCATTTTTGGCCAGTAGTAAAAAGAATTTACCCGAGCAAAGGTTTTCTCCTGTCCAAAGTGTCTAGATAAGCCTCCACTGTGTTTCTCCTTAATTATGTTTTCCCTCATAGAACATTTGGGAATACACAACTTGTTATTTTTAAACAACAAACCTCCTTGGATGAGATAATCCAACCACTGGCTTCTATTGTGAATTTCTGGATTTTGCACAGCTGCATAAATGTCTTTAAATTCTGCATCTTCCTTATACATGTCAACCATTTCTTCAAAACCTACAACACCAATTTTTAATTCCTGCACAATTAAATTCACTCTACTCAAAGCATCAATGACTTTGTTCAACTTACCGCTTGTATGCTTAATCAAAAATGTAAAACTCTACAAAAACTCCACCCACTTGGCACACTTCTGGCTCAGTTTTAGCTGATTATTTATGAACTGTGATGCATGATTATCAGAATATAATATAAATTATTTTGGTAACAAATAATGTCTCCATTTTTTCAAAGCTTGCACAATAGCATAAAACTCCTTGTCATAGGATGAGTATTTTTCTTAGCTTCATTCAGTTTCTCACTGAAATATGCTATTGGTCTCTATTCTTGACTTAAAACCACTCCAATTGCAACTCCACTAGAATCAGTTTCAACTTGAAAAAATTTCTCAAAATTTGGCAAAGATAAAAATGGCTTTTTTGTAATTTTCTTCTTCAATAATTTAAAGTTTCGGTCTGCTGCCTCTGTCCACTTGAATGGCTGATTAGTCTCTTTGATTGTTTCAATAATGGGTGCACAAATCTCACTAAAGCTTCTGATAAATTTTCTATATAAACTGGCAAGACCGTGAAAGCTTCTTACCTCAAATATGTTTTTTGGAGTTGGCCAATTCAAAATTGCTTGGAATTTCTTTGGATCCATTTTTAGACCTTCTCTAGAAACTACGAATCCCAAATAGATTAGCTCTTCATAAAACTACACTTCTTCAAATTTATTAGCAGCTTCTCTTTCTGCAAAGTTTTTAGAACTAATTTAAGGTGCTCCAGATGCTCTTCTTTACTTCAACTTAAAACCAAAATATCATCAATATAAACAATTACAAACTTCCCAGCATACTCCTTCAAAAATTCATTCATTATTCTCATGAATGTGTTGGGTGCATTAGTGAGTCCAAAAGGCATCACTAACCATTCATACAACACATTGTTTGTTTTGAACACAATCTTCCATTCATCCCCCTCTCCAATCCTTATTTAATGATAACCTCTCTTCAGATCTAATTTAGTAAAATATTTTGAACCACTCAAACAATCCATTAAAAATATCCATGCTTGGTAAAGGAAAATGACACCTAATGGTGATTTTATTTATGGCTCTGGAATCAATACACATGCACCATTCTCCGCTTTTTTTTGGGCTGAGTACTACTGGTACATCACATGGACGAAGGCTCTCCCTTATCAACCCTTTATCCATCAATTCCTACACTTTTCTTCCGACTTCTGCATTCTCCCGAGGAGTTAACCTGTATGCTACTCTATTTGGAAAACTTGCTCCAGGGATTAGATCAATGTGATGACTAATACTCCTGATGGGTGGTAATGCATTTGGCAACTTATCCACAATAATATCAGCGAAATCATTCAACAAATTTTTGATTTCTTCAGATAAATCGTCTGAGTTTGTGGAAGTCAAAATTACCTTAGGTCTCCCTATGACAACAAAATGCATCTTTTCATCATTCTTGACTTTTTGTAGCAGTTCTTTCCCACTCATCAGCATAACACTGTTTCTAGGTGCTTCTTTGCCTGCTTCATCCTTCAATGGCAGCAGTGTGTGTTTATTTCCATCCTTCTCTAGAGTGTAAGTATTTCTTTGCCCATCATGCATAGATTTCTGATCAAACTACCAAGGTCTTTCCAACAATATGTGACATACATCCATCGGCATTACATCACATAATATCACATCCTTGTAAGTACCAATCTGGATATCTACCTTGCATTGTTCTGTCACAATAAGTTGATGTCCTTTTTGCAGCCACGATACTTTGTAAGGAGTAGGGCGTACTGTTTTCACCAATCCCAACTTGTCCACCATCTCTGTAGAAACAAGGTTATCGGTGCTTCCACTATCAATTATCACTTTACAACATTTTCCTTTGGACTTGCATGTAGTCCTGAATAGATTCTTTCTTTGAGCTGGCTCTCCTGTCTCTTTTTCTGCTTTAAGCAATACCCTTTTCAATAAAAAGGATTCTCCTACTTCAAGTGGTTCTTATTTACTTTCAATTTTAGGATTTTCTTCCTTTGCCTCAGCCACATCCACATTCCCCTGATTTGCTGCTTTATTATGAGGACAGTCCCATGATCCGTGTCCCCATTCTCTGCATGTGTGACACCGAATTTCTCTTCCTCGACCTCTTCCTCTGGGTGAAAATATCCCTCTACCAAAGTCTCCTCTCTGTGGTGGTCTACTACTCAAACCTCCTACTTCATTATGAGAGTGCTAGAATCTTGATCTGGAAGCTCCTCTTCCTCTTGTTGGAATTTTACCTCTATGCCTATGACTTTTCTTCCTCAACATTTTCTCCTCTACCTTCAAGGCTGCTTGATAGGCACTTTCAATTCTCTTCAGACTCAATACACTAATTTAATCTTGTATGTCATATATCAAGCCATTGATATATCTGGCTACCTTTTCTACGTCATCCTCTGCATGTCCTGCTCTAATGCTCAACTTATAAAACTCTTTCGTGTATTCTTTGACAGTCATTCCTTTCTGCCTAAAATTTTGTAAATGTCTGAAAATATTTAACTGATAATCTTGTGGCATGAATTTACCTTTCAATTTGCTCACCATTTTGTCCCACTTCTTAAACTTAGGCTTTCCGTTTCTCTCTCTGGATGTTTGTAGTTCATCCCACCAGATAGCTGCATGGCCCTTCAATCTGGGAACTGCAAATTTCACCTTCTTTTTATCATCAACCTCCTCATAGTCGAAATACTTGTCTAATGAAATGATCTAGTCCATGAACTCTTCCATATTGAGGTTCCTGTCATACAAAGGTATTTCCACCTTTGTTCTTCCACTTGCTTTGGCCAACATTTTGAGAACTTTGGTGACTTTGCTTTCATCTTCTTCTTCTTCCTCAGAAGATTCATTGGCAGCATTGACATCTCCTTCATTAGGTGCTCTCCTCTAAGCAGTTTCCATTGTCTCCATCCTTGTACGAAGGTGTCAAACCTCTTCTAGCAAAACTACCTTGGCTACAGGTCTTCCTCGACCTATGCTAGCTCCTCTCCTAAGTGGCATGTTTACCGTAGTAGAACTTAATCCCCGTCTGCTCTGATACCAAATGATGTAGACTCAGCACTACAAAAATCCGTATCAACTATTTTGTTCTTACTTTCAATCCCCAAAACGAAGATCAGCTTAAATTCTAACAGATTAAAACTATAATTGGTTTCCAAGAAGAAAATCGAACAAACTTTGATCAGATGGAGGACTTCTTTTTTCTTCGTTACAGGTCACGTGAAAGACATTTTGGCAGTTTGCAGCAAATGTAGAACCAGATACCAAAGCGCAGTGTTTTGTGGCACCAGCGTAGCTCCAGGCCCCTACGTGAAGCGCCAAGTCAAAGATGTGCCTTTTATCTGTATTCCTTTTAGATTTTTGATTGGTTTTCCTACTCTAACAATTGTAGAGGCCCAATCTACAGGTTCCTAACCAAAATCCCGGGTTTTCCAGCATATTTATATTCTCAAATGCATGGCTGACCAAAGCAATGATCACGTAGTGTTGTGTCAAGTTAATCGAACTAGAATTGGGTCTCTGCTCATTGATTAGCTGAGACATAGGCTGTACGAGGGAAGGCTGAACTAACTATATCACGAATTGGCTGTCTCCATGTAAAACTAAAACACCAACTCTGTCATTATGTCTAAAACAGAAACATTGATACACACGAAAACATAGTATCTCCCTTATGACCTTGATAGCTCTATTATAGTATTGCCACACACAGGAAAACATAGTATATATTACTGCATTCAAAACTCTATTACATTATTGCACTTTTTGTTTTTTTTCACTCTCACCCTCTCTCTCCATTTCAATAAGAAAATGAGTTTTCTATCTTTTTAAGGAACAAAATCCTAATTTAACTTAATGACTTAGCTACTTGGCTTGATCTCCTCGTAGGGAGGATCGACTTGCCATTTATTTCTAATTTCCTTAGATTTTTAACAACAAACTAACTACTTACATAATTAATAACTACTAAGAACTTAATAATCAATTTTCTTCTCCACTCCTTGTTAACCACAACATGTGATCACACTATCACATTGCTGGTTGGGTCTAGATGCTCCTGCATCATCCATCATCTGAGCCTATGTTGCACTCAATATCTGAAGTAGCGGTGTTGCCTTCACTTAAAGGTCTTTTGGAATACCATCAAGTTCCGGTAGCAGACCCTGGTGGACTTCTACTGGTCCATGAGAAACTTGGCACACATACATGTTGTCTGCAATCACTTGACAGGAGGCTTGGCTACCTTCCTATCAACGACCAAAATCTCAAGCGTTACTTCTAGTAGGTCGGGCCATGCCCTGTGCCATGTACATAGTTTGCGTGTTGCTTGTTGTTTTCATCTTGTTTGCTTTGCTTACTATCTTTGTTTTCACTTTGTTTGTTCTGCTCGCTATTTTTGTTTACGTTTGTTTTGTTTTCTTGGTATATTACTATTTTTGTTTCCGGAAATAAATGCTACAAACTACTATGTTCTCGCTTCTGAATAGAGTATGTGGCTAAAATTTGAAGAGACTTGTGACACTACAGCACTTGGCCAGCCTTATGTCTGTCTTCTCTATGCTTGGTTATAACCTTCTGCCGATGAAGTCTTAATGGAAAATACAAACCATATTCAAGGGAATTTTTGGTCCAACCATGAACCTGTGTCCACACTAGGAAGCCCCATGCCTGTACTTAGCCTTCTGCTCTGTGTGTTCAAGCTCATCTAGCTAGTAGAAATGGAGAAGGGGAAAATCTAAATGAGCAAACCTATGTCAGAGGTATTACATGCTTCTTTGAAGGAACAACCTTTTCTTCTCTCAATAAGTCGGGATCCCTCTTCCACCCCAAAAATAAATAAGTGCCTATGCATGGTTCTCTTGAAAAATACAAAGGTGAAAGAAGAGAAAGACTTCCTGTGCAGAGAGGTTAAGCATGTAACTCCACCAGGGTACTGACCAAGCTCGCTGGTAGTGGAGCAATGTTTGTGTTCCTGCGTGACTCTACTGGGGTACTATTTAGGCCTGCTGGCAGCGGAGCAACACCAGAGATGAAAACTTATACTCTGAAAATCTTCAACTCGTGAGCTAAACTACCCTTCCTGGATTCGAAACACTGCGGTCAATCTGAAATTTTGAATATGTTTGACTGAGTTGGCAAAAGGTGAACCATGTATTTCCATTGGGTAAGTGGGGAAGTCGAAGTAACCTGCATAGCGATTCAAACTCCCCAAAAAACTAAGGCCCTGTGCTATCAATGAACCAAAATAGAGAAGCTGGAGTTCTACCAGTGTGTCACCAAGTGTTGTAGCGACTACAACCACTCTCTAAAATTTTGGCCTGCACCCAAATTCAGAGCCTGCCTTGAGAGTTTCACTTGATGGTTGCATACACTTGGGTTCACTCTGTGAGCTTGTGTGAGCCTTTGCATCCACCCTTCTTGTTCATTCCACCCAAGCTTTTGCATGTTGATGTCAATGTCTTGCTTGAAACCATGTTCTGGTCATGATCAAGGTCTTCGCTTCGTGTGTACATGTTATGTTCACTATGAAAACATCTGTCGCACTCACACACGGAGTCACATTCACTGTCGCACAAGCGCTGTCACGGTTGATCAATGATCAATCATGAGTGTTGCTCTTGTCACTTGCACTGTTGGTCAGTCATGTTGAACATGTGTGTCTGGTTGGTTTGAGTCGTCTCGTTGTCAAGTCATGAGGGTGTGTGTTTGTAAGATCACATTTTCATCTTTCACTCTTTCACACACTTAGTCATTTTGCTGAAGTTCTGATGACCATACTTCCCTTTGATAGCTGGACCATCACCCCGCCATCGACTCAATCGACTATCACCCATAACAACATAGGAGCACCAAGCAAGTCTTTTTCAAGCTGCGCTGCTCGCAAGCAATTCAATCAATCTTCATGCTGGCCACATGGAGAGTCGGACTCGGTAGCCACCTCGGGATTGACTCCCCTAAAAAATTGCGCAGAGGCTACCAACCTTGCCCACTCTACTGGCTGAGGAAATTGCGCTGACAGGTTAGACAGTCACTAGTGCTCGTCCCTGTCTCCCTCATAAAATTGCACAATTTTCCTAGTCAGTCCTCCCGACAACTTGCTGCTCATCCAAAAATTTGCGTAGTTTTCATGAGCAGGCCTTTTGCTGTCGAATAGTCTACTCATCTCAGAAATTGCGCAGAGATGATCAGCTGGCCAACTTCACAACCTTAGTGAAGTTTCTCTCGCTAGTAACTCCCAACAGCAAACTGCCAGTTCCCTCCAGGAATTGCGCAGTTCTTTCTGCCAAGCTTCCGACAACTGATTGCTTATTCCCCTTCGGAATTGCACAGTTTTTGCTGCTAGTGACCCAGAAGCTAGCTGCTAGTTCCCTCGAGGAATTACGCAGTTTTGGCTGCCAGGCCCCCGGCCAGTTCTTCCAAAAAACTATGCAAATCATGTCTGCCAGTCCCTACTGCCCAACCTGTTCCTCCAAGAAATTACGCAAATTTTATTGTCAATCCCCGCTGCTCGCCTGTTCCAGAAAATGCACAAATTTTTTCTACCTTGCCTTTCCGCAGCCCAGACTATCCCTCCGAAAATTTGCGCAGTTTTTCCTTCCAGCCAAGCCATACCTCGTGGATAGTCACTATCATCTCGGATTACCCATCTTCATCACCTAGTGCCCCTTGTGCAATTTTCATTAGCAGTGCTTGGAGCCATCATCCTACCTCATAACCTTGTTGCCTCTCCCAATCACCTACATCCAAAATGATCATGTGTCATGGTAGACTAGGAGGTTTTTGGATTTGATGTCGTCTCGTCATGAGTGACTACAGGTATAGGTACACCAACAAGAATGGTGCGACAATGAATGGGATGAATAAAGGGAGCACATGCAAAACGACAGGTTCACCAATGGACGAATGAACGATGCATGCGAAGAGATGTGCTCGTGAATGGATGATCATGAAAAGATGTGTTCATGGATGGATGAATGAGAAAACATGAAAAATGTGCTCACAGACGGATGAATGAACGAACATGCACCTTTCGCAAACAGATGAACCTGTCAAGCCTTCCAACATGCAAGCGAGAAGCAACGTGCCAAAGCAACATCAAGCGAACCAACGACCATCGAAGACTCCGTGCTTGCCATGCGAAGGTGAAGATGTAACACACCATGAAGACATCCATCACCCAGCAACACTGCAACTCGACATGCACTCCAGCAGCAACACGAATGTACTAGCACTGTCATGTCAAGTTGTATCGTGAGGCATGTTGTCCACATCTCTATTGTAGGCCATGTTGTCAATCAATCTAATGTAACATGGAAGTCCAAGAGACCCACTTTTTGTACAAAGAGTCATGTAAAGTTGAAAAGTCATGGAAGTCAAACAGTCAGGAGGGTAGTCGAACAACCACAAGGGTCAGCTTCACCTTTGGCTATAAATACCCCCTCATTTGTACATGCAAATGACTTTTCACCTCAACTCCTCCCACATAGCCAAGAGAGTATGTAATATTTTCTTTGAGGAGTAAGTAGTGTCTCCAATGCCTTGCACACGGGGTTAGTGATGTATGGTGTAACGATGTGTCTTGGAACTTTCACTTAATTCAAAAGCCTGCTAATAGGCCATCACATTTTCACACGTATTATAACTGTTGTAAGACTAATCTTGAACACTTGTAATGCATGTTGCTTTAAATTGTGTTGAACACTTGAACTTATTTCACTCGTTGTAATACATAATCTGTTAATGAAAATGTGTTGTATATGCTATTAATGATGTTTCGCCCATCGTGGCTACCTCCCAGGACATTAGACAAACCTTTCACATAAAACTTGCTATAATAAATGTTGCACTCATGGGGATTCATCCGCTGAGTGTTGTACGTATTATCTTCCCTTGTGTGTTGTGACTGTTGCATCCGTGTGGATTGCTTCTCTGGAAGCTGTGCATGTTCTGTTGTGTTGTGTGTTCCTAGTAGAGTTGGAGCTTCCTCCCAACTGACTTGGGACTCACTCTCACCCTCTCACTTTACAGTGAAAGAACCATTGACACAAGTAACACTAGAAATCACCAGGCACACAAACATCACTTCTCGAAGACAAAGCAGACCACTCTCCTATGCTGAAAAGAAAGAGTTGAGGCAAATCTTAAGACAATGGCAACTGGGCCATCATATCGGATGGGACTCCCACACCAAATGGTGTGAGGTTTAGTTGGGACTTCATACTGGGGTGATCCCTTGAATGTTGGCAGGTCCAACACTTTCAACAAGAAAAGAGTCAGATTCCTCAGAGTTGGGAAAGAAAAGAAGAGCGAAAAATTAGAGCTTGTGCACACAAATGTATGGGGACCTGCTTAGTTATCATGTCTCGATGTCTCTCATTATTATGTTAATTTTATTGATGATGTAAACAGAAAAATTTGGATTTATTATATTCAAAATAAATATGATGTATTTGATACTTTTAAGAAATGGAAAGCTTTGGTTGAAAATGAGACAAGAAAAAGGTTGAAGTGTCTCAGATGAGACAATAGAGGTGAATATTGTAGCAAAGAGTTTGATAGGTACTGTTCAAAGAATGGAATTCACAAAGAGAAGATAGTTCCAGGAACACCACAAGAAAATGGTGTGTCAGAAAGGATGAACAAGACAATAATGGAGCATGCAAGGTGCATGAGATTGCATGCAGGATTTCCTTTACAATTTTGGGCAGATACTGTAGATACTGTTTTTTATCTAATAAACAGAGGGCCTTCAAGTTCCTTGGATGGTAGTATTCCAGAGGAGGCATGGACATGTAAAAAGGTAAACTACTCATTTTTAAATACTTTTGATTGTGAAGCCTTTGTCGACATTAATAAAGAAAATAGAACAAAGGTTGAGGCAAAATCAAAGAAATGTACCTTTATTGGATATGGTGTTAATGATTTTGTTAGCACTTTTATGATTATGAAAAACACAAAATCATAAGGAGTAGAGATGTTATATTCAATGAAAATGTTTTGTATAAGGATCAAATGCAGGAAAAGAAACATAAAAAAGAGAACAAAGAATACACAATGCTTGATGAGATAAGAGAAAAGGTGAAGGTGCATGAAAATCATAGTCGTCAACATCCAGAACAACAACATCAACAAGCACCTCAAACACTTGAAAGTGGTGTTAGAAGTTCTACCAGGATACGTAGATCCCTTGAATGATACTCTCCTTCGTTATATTATGTATTGTTGACTAATTCTTGTGAATCGTAATGTTATGAATAAGTAGTGTAGGTAGAAACCAGGAAGAAGTGGGAGTAAGCCATGAAAGAAGAGATGGACTCCTTAGCACATAACCAGACTTGGGACTTAGTCAGGTTGCGTGTAGGTAAAACAACATTGCAGAATAAATGGGTTTACATGTTGAAGGAAGAAGATGGATGTAGAAAAAGGTATAAAGCTAGACTTGCGGTAAAGGGGTTTGCACAGAAAAAGGATATAGACTTTGACAAGATATTTTCTCCTATTGTTAAAATGACTTCAATCAGAACTATTTTAAGTCTAGTAGTAGCTGAATATTTGCATCTTGAGCAGTTAGATGTAAAGATAACCTTTCTCCATGGGGATTTGGAGGAGGAGATATATATGCAACAACCACAAGGATATGAGGTAAAAGGGAAGGAGAAACTAGTGTGCAGGTTGAAGGAGAGCTTGTATGGCTTAACAGGCTCCAAGGTAGTGGTATCTAAAATTTGACAGTTTTATGTCTGAACAAGGTTATACTAGATGTCACTCTGATAATTGTGTTTATCTCAAAAGGAAAAATGATGGCAACTATATTATATTGTTATTATATGTAGATGACATGCTTGTTGTAGGTTCTACATGCAGAAAATAAATGTGCTAAAAATAAAATTGGAAAACTCATTTGCAATGAAGGATTTGAGTGTTGCAAAACAAATCCTTGGTATGAGAATAACTAGAGACAGGAAGAATCTCAAATTAACATTGTCTCAGAGTGAGTACATATAGAAGGTGTTGAAAATATTTAATATGAAAAATGAAAAACCAGTCAGTATACCTTTGGCTAGCCATTTAAAAATAAGTAAGGAGGTGTGTCCCAAGACTCAGGAAGAAATGGCTTATATGTCTAAAGTTCCATATGCATTAGCGGTTGGAAGCTTAATGTATGCAATGGTTTGCACAAGGCCTGATATTGCACATGTAGTGGGAGTTGTAAGTAGGTACATGAACAATCTAGGAAAAGAACATTGGATGCCGGTGAAGTGGATTCTCAGGTATTTAAGAGGTACTAGAAATTAAACATTATGCTTTGGTGGTTCAAACATTTATCTACAGGGATATGTTGATGCAGGTATGGTGGGTGATAGAGATAACAAGGGGAGCACCACATGGTATGTGTTTACTGTAGGTGCAACAACTATCAGTTGGGTTTCAAAACTGTAGAGTGTTGTTGCACTCTCAACAACGAAAGCAGAGTATGTTGCTGCTACAGAGGCTAGTTAATAAATTATTTGGGTACAAAGGTTTTTGGATGAATTGGGTAAGAAGCAGGAGCTGGGCAGGATATATAGTGACAACCAGAGTGCCATACATCTTGCAAAGAACTCTACATTTCAATCCAAGACTAAGCATATATAGATCAAGTACCATTTCATACGGCCAGTGTTGGAAGATGGACAGTTGAAGCTGGAAAAGATACACACTAGCCAAAATCCCGCAGATATGCTAACAAAAGCTGTAACCAGGGAGAAACTGAGATTTTGCTTGGTTTCAATTAGTCTTCAAGTATGATGATGAAGATGAGAAACAACCAGGTCCAAAGTGAAGTCATTGTCCAACAAATGAAGCAGTGATGGAGTTGCTATAATCAGTCTCCAAGTGGGAGATTGTTGGGTGTGGAACCTGATTATATTCTTTATTAAGAGGCATCATTGCATTGAACCCTAGTTGTTATCGGGAAAACTAGTGTCCATTTAGAGCTGCTAGTCCCACTAAGACGGGTAGCTATCTTAGAAACAAACAAACTAAAGTTACTTGCGTTTTCCTTTATGAGAGATAGATGAGAGAGAAGTAGAGAGTACCAACCTCACTCTTGGCTCCTTGCTTGTTTCCTCCCTCCTTTGACAAAGCTTCGCCACTCCTTCTTTACTTGTCCTGCTTCAAAGAACACTTGTAGAGTCAAAGCAGCATAATACCATCAAAGCATAGAGATCTATAACCATAAACAATATAGGATCAGATATATATTAACCATACAAATGCATATATCAATTCAAGATTCAACGATATACAAGAATATGGAGGAAAACTCAAATAGCTTTAGTGATAGAAGTAGTAGAAGAGAGGATTACAACCCATTGGTCTGACCCAGCGCCATCCTCCCAGCATGAAAGCCCTCTTCACCTCATGAAAAACTAGATCACCTAACACTATGATGTTCCATAGAGAAACCAATAGCACTTCCTTACAAGATACAAAATTCCAGCCTCTGGATCTCTAAGATGAGGGATCCATATATAGATGTTTGCAGGTGGGTGAGTCAGCTTCTAGGATTTTGATTAGTGTCATCTCTTTGATAGTTCTTGGTTCCACTTGGAGATTTCATGATCTCTTACTCATCCCTGGGTGAATTCAGAGAGGCAAGTGTCAAATGGGCAGTTTCTACAAGATTCTCTGGGTTTCCACCTAGCCAAATGCCTCTGCCATTTGTCTGCTTTCGCTCATCACACCCTACAGAAGGGCTTTTCATTATGCATCGCACTTTTTGCATGTGGCAAGTGAGATGCATCACACCCTTAGCACTGAGCAGTCTGTATGGTCCTGTTTTGACCAGTTTTGAGTAGTTTTTTAGGGAGAACTTCTGGGAGATGATGTAATCAGCTGACCTTGCTCCTTTAGGGTATGAAACAACACTTTTAGGGGCTTAGAAGCCCTTGGTTTATGGACATATGAGATTGGGGTTGCAATGCCAAAATGTGTCTATAACACTAGTTCGTAATGTGGCGGCAACGCCGCCCATAAATGTGTGTCGCTAGGGGGGGGTCTGGGGGATGAAGACGATTATTTGGAGTCCCCCATTGGCAGGGGATTGGGGGTAGTGCCCCTGAAGCTAAAAATGGATGTAAAATTTCCTTGTAAAATGTTGTAATTTCGTAGTCAATCTACATCATTCATTAGGCAGAAATTTGACAGTAGAAGTTATGTTTAATTTATGGTTTTTTCCCCTAGAAGGAAACCCCTCACTATTTATGAGGGAATTTTATTGCATCTATGTAGATGTGTATTCTGAGAGGAGAAGAGAGAGGAGATTGAGATTGAAGAGGGAATTACAACGAATTTGTTGTAGGTTGTATCTCTTCATTTTCTGGATAATATCAAAAGGAAGGAATGGTTGTTTCTCCATGGATGTAGCCCAAATTGGGTGAACCACATATATCTGTGTCTCTCTTGTTTTATGGGTTTTATGTGTTTATATTTTTGCAATATATTTTATGTGTTCAATTGCTCTGCAATATATAATTTTCTAATACCTAGTACACCATTTTTGATTTATTTCTTGTTTTTAATTTCTAAAATTTAATTGCCCATGATAACATGACTTACCTATGCAGTTATCCTTGGCCTCATATTGCCTAATTAATAGTAAATTTTAATTGTAAGCTCAAATCAACGACCTCCTTTTGTTTTTGAGAGAAGGTCATCGTGGCTGAACCACCAGGTTCACCTTACATATCCCCTTCATCATTTGGCATTGAAGGGACATCACAAGGAGTCCATCTTGAGATTTCAAAGTCACTTGAAGCCCAAGGTTTTTAACTTCGAATTATACTGAGTATTCAACCCCTTGCTTCTCATCCTCATCCTCAAGACTCATCGTCTCAGGAATCTGACCCAGAAACCCCCAAGGCTCCACAGAGGTATTTATTATTCCATCTGAATCAACTTTTTGATCCATTGATGTTATCTCTTCAACAACCATATAGTCTGTACAATAATCCTGGTGTACCTTTGGAGCTTTATGCACCATCATCGCAGATTCCCCCTAGCCAACTGTTTCCACCCATGGCATCAGAAGGTGAGTTTCCAACCTCTCCTTGAGATCCCCCTCCAAAAGTCTCAACCACTCACACTCCTGGTGTTGGCGATGATTCTGAAGATAACTTTCCACTTGAAGGCTTTCCGTATGTGGGAAGTGTGCCACCTCCACCATCGCCTGAAAGTAGTGAACCTTTGTTTCCACTAGGTTACACCTCTTTGGCTCAATTGGTTTCAGGTACTCTGAGTGTGTCTTCAAGTTATCATAATCCCATTTGGTCGTCAGGTGCTATGCCTAATTCTGGTTCATTTGTTTCAAGCGCAACCTCTCAAAAACCTGTACAAACTGCAGTTTCCTAAGTTCCTGTACAATTGATAGTTACGGTTGGGATAGTTAATGTTGTCCCTATAGGTTCTTCAGGTCCTCCATTAAGTGGACAATATGTCCCACCACCTATCCCAACACATGGGGGGAAACAAGCACCTCCTCCTTATGTACCTCCTATTTCGAGTGGAACTTATGTGAGTGGATCTCAAACTCATGCTATTGGAGTTAGTCAAAATGTTGGCAGTGTACCTTATCCTAATGGATCGTCTATTCCATCTGGATCAGGCCGAATCTCGTATCAAAAACCTCTTTCGACCCAGATACCCTACCAACAACTGTACCTTATGTATGGCTTATAATAGCCTCAAATCCCACCTTTTCATCAACATGAAGGACCCAAAATGTAGGCTAGTTGAAATCCCTCATTTGGGACATCTGGTCAATTTCAAACTGGAACCTATCAATATCAACATGGAACTCAACAAATTCAACGATGAAGTTTGCAACAACATCAACCTTATGTACAACAAGGGCCCTATGTGCAACAAGGGATTTATCAGCAACCATTGTAGCAACAAGGTCAACCCCTACAACATCAAAACCAACCCTTGTACCAACAAGGCCAACCTTTACAGCAACAAGGTCAACCCTTGCAGCAACAAGGTCAACAATTTTACCACCATGGTCAATAGTTGCAACAATAACTTTATACTCCATACTCTTTGCAAGATGTTTATCCACCTTATGGTTCTCAACAGCCTATGATGGGTCAATATCAACCTTACCCTGGTCAAAACCCACCTCTGGGGGGGCAAAATCCACCTTTGTATGGTTAGAATACCTCTCAGTGGGGGAAATATCAAACACCTTATGGTCAAAATCTGCCACTTTGGGGGCAGAATCAATACCAACAAGGTTGGAATCCATAATATGGGCCTTATCAAAGCCCCCCCATGCCTTTTAATCCACAATTGCCATTTCTAGCAACGTTGGAACTACCAAATGTGTCAAGGCTCTCAAATGACCCAATACTCCATTCGCCGTATTGGCCTCTAGTTCCTACTAAGGTTCCTGGCAATGTTTTGAAATTTGAAGGAAAGTCTGGAGAAGATCCTCAGGCCCATGTTATGACTTATCATTTATGGTTTTCATCCAATTCTTGGGTTGATGACTCCATTCGTCTACGTCTTTTCCAGTGAACCTTGACAGGTTTCACCGTGAAATGGTACATCGAGTTACCTCGAGGTGCCTACCAAGACTTCAAATCTTTAGAAATGGCCTTCCTTACTCACTTCCAGTTACCAGTTCAATATGAAACTGGTACCCATCTACTTACATCCTTGAAAAAAAATAATGCTACCCACATCTCCAATCATATCCATGAATGGAGACGTCGGCATCACCTTATCAAGTTTGATATACCTAATGAGATTTTAACTAAATGGTTTACGAAATCATTCGTTAATAAAATTTCCAAGGACATAACTATGGGTGGTTGTGTGACCAAAGATCAATCCATTTCCCATGCTCAATTATTTATATTTGTTATATTCCCAATCTGGCACATTATATGATCTCTTGCCTGATGCTCCGAGACCATCTACGGATCCTACATCTTCCAAAACTCTAGAGGCACTGCTTGTTAACAGTATTATTGGGTTAGTGACTCAAACTTATAGTAAATATTCTTCCACTTCCTTGAAGTAGAAACCCGTTTCAACTACTGCATCCAATTCTCCTTCGAATCCCTCTCAAAATCTTGGTAAAACCTCCGAGGTTAATGCCATTCAGTCTATTGCGACAGACAAAACCTAAAAAGGTAAAAATAAGGGTAAAGGAAAAGCCAAATATGATACCCCGAAATAGGATCCTCTGAAATCATATGCTAATGATGCATCTAAATGTAAGTCGAAATATCCTTGCCTCATTTGTGAGGAAGATCACTATACCAAGGATTATCCCCATCGTGCTGAGATCAATCGTTTGTTAAAAGGAACCCAAGGGAAATCAACTGTACTAAAAGAATCTTTCCCATCACAACAAACCTAATTGGTAGAACAACCACGATCTTCTACATCTTCAGGTTCTTAGGTTTATATGAGTGGAACGACACCTATTTTTGTTGCCAGTTGGTCAAAAGACTATCTGACTCCTCCCCAACAAGTTGTGGAGAAAGAAGTTACTGATACAAATTCTATTTCTACTCCACGAAATTCCGGTCCTCTTCATATTGAGAGACCTAGTAATGACTCCTTTATCTGAACACCTCCTAAGGGTGTCCTTCAGAAATCCTCTTACAATCTGAATGTGTGAGATGCTCAACACTACAATATTGTTGAATATTTAGCTCAAGCATCTTCGTCGATGTCTGCCTTGGAAGTTCTCTAGAGTTGTCCACCATAGAGGAAAGAATTACTTTCCTCTATAGGAGGAATTGACCCTACTGATTCGAGTCTGATTACTTTTGACCTAGAAAATCATGTTCCACGTCTTCCACATCAACTTGCATTTTTAATCCAAGTCATTATCAAAGGGAAGATGATTCATCGCACTGTTGTTGATGAGGGTGCTTGCACTTGCATCATGTCTGTCTCGTGCTGGAAAGCTATTGTCTCTCCGCCTCTTAACCAGTCTCCCAACACCTTAAAAGCCTTCGATGGTAGAGGATCTTGTCCATATGGTATTCTCACAAACATTCCCATAACGTTGGAAGGTAAAACCGTTAACTTAGAAGTTATTGATGCCAATTTGAGTTATAACCTTCTACTTGGTTGGAGTTAGACCCATGCTATGTTTTACATGGTTTTTATGTTGTTTCGTGTGCTCTGTTTTCCTCATGAGGGGAAAATAGTCACAATTGACCAATTAGCCTTTTTCTCTTCTAGCTCTTCGAATGACAATATGCCATACATGGGAAATACTGGCATCCCTTATGAGGGTGTTGGGGAGGGTATTTTTAAAGTCTTTGCTCTTACGGGAAATTTTTCCCTCCCACCTCCAAATGTCGCTTCCGTTAACATGATCTCCATTTCACATGATCCTTGGATCGTTCCTCATCCTGATCATGTTGACCCTTTTGGCGATGTTATGCTGCTTAGCCCAGCAGAAAAATCCTGTCAAGTTTTCATTTTGGCTTCAAGGGCCACTTATGAATGTCATGATAATCTTAGTATGCATCTAGATGCGTATTCACAATCCCCTTGGCTTGGTTCTTGGGATTATCCGGATTCCTTAAACGAGACATTTCCCACTGACAAGAGTGTCACTGAGGTTATGTCTCTTGAGGAAACTCCCTGGAATGATGCTCATCATTGTTCCTTGTTTGTCCCGAGTCTTGGAGAGATTTCATCATGTTTAGACACATTTGTTTCACATGCACCGACTCATCCACTTCAAATGCCTATTTTGGTGCATGAAGTTTTGTCTGAAGGAAACATGGGGAACATTACTGCTACGATGCTGATTGACATTTCTGTTAAATCGAGAATTTTTGAAAACATCGATGTCGGTGTTTCTTGTTCTCCAGATGAGATCAAGATTTACACTGCCCTTTTTAAGGAATTCTGTGATGTCTTTGCCTGGTCATATGAAGAAATGTATGGCATAGATCCGAGTATAGTTGTACACGAAATACCTACTTATCCAAATGCAAATCCCGTTCGTCAGTGTCTTTGCCCAATGCACCCTAGAAAGGAAGCTGCTATAAAGGGAGAATTTGAAAAGCTTCTTAAGGTTGGTTTCATTTACCCCATTCCATTGATAGATTGGGTTTTGAATATTGTCTCTGTGACTAAAAACAAGGGACTATTTGTGTTTGTGTTGATTACCATGATATCATTCGGGCGTGTGTGAAATATAATTATCCAACTCCTTTTATAGACTAGATCATTGATGAATGTGCCAGAAGTGAGTTTTTTTCTTTTATGGATGGTTTTTTTGGCTACAACCAGATTAACATTCTTCCCACCAATCAACATAAAACTTGTTTTATTTGTCTATGGCCAACCTTTTCCTACAAAAAAATCCCTTTTGTTCTGAAAAACAATGGCACTACCTTCCAAGGAGCGATGTCTTATGCTTTTCATGACATTAAATACGTCATTCAACCTTATCTTAACAACTTACCAGAACATTCTTCTAAGCATCATGACAATCCTGACCACCTTCGAGTGATTTTTCTTCACTGTAGACACTACAATATTCGATTAAATCCACATAAGTGTGTCTTTAGCATCAAATATGGTCCTCTCCTAAGCTTTGTTGTATCTAAAGAAGGCATCGAGATTGACCCCCTCAAAGTTGAGGCCATTGTGAATTTGCCCCCTCCATCATCTTTACACCTGTTGCTGAGCTTTCATGGGAAAGCTAATTTCCTTCGTCGTTTTGATGGAGATTGGCTAGATAAGTGGATTGATTAAGTAACTTGCATGTATATGCTTATGGGCTATGAATCATAAGTAACCATCCAGTTTTAAGCCAAAGGGGAGAGTCTAATACATGAGCTTTCACTTGGTTCCCTTCAATCTTCATCTTCAAATGTTGGAAAGTATATAGGTACATATAGGATATCTGCTGCCCAATTATGCTGAACTTGCTAAGGGATTTACTCATTTGCTGAAAAAGGGATCCCATTTATTTGGGATGAAATCTTTCAAAGAGATTTCGACGCATTAAATAACACCCTCATTACTACTCCTTTATTGCATCCCCCCAATTATCACCGCGATTACTTCTTGTACTTGGCCACAGTCAATAATACTATTGCCATGGTACTAGTGCAAGATGATGATGATGGAAATGAACATGTGATTTACTATTTAAGCCAAAATCTGATTGACACTGAGACTCGATAAGCCCAGGTCGAGAAACTCACCTTAGCAGCTGTTCACGTTGTTCAATGCTTTTGACCCTATATTCTCTTGCAGAAAACCACTGCGATTTCTGACTGCAACCCCATGACATACATTCTGATGCATCAATTGCTGGGGGGAAAGCATTCTAAGTGGATTTTTATCCTTCAAAAAAATGATTTGGAATTTTCTACAACCAAATCAAAGAAATCACTGGTTTTCGCTAAGTTAGTTTGTGACCTTCCCTTTGCGACCACGTCTACGAATTTTGATGAGCTAATTCTCGACATAATTCTCTTTCTCACAAAAAATATTGACCCATGGTATGGGGATATTATTGTTTATCTCCAAACCTAAACTTTTTGATCAGAGTTGACCAGTTCTAAACATCATCGCATTCGACATCAGTCCCAACCCTATCGAATCATTGGTGATACTTTGTACCATGTTGGTGTTGATTCTATCCTTCATAGATGTTTGTCACTTGAAGAAGATGAGGAGTCCTAAATGAATGTCACTTTGGGGCTTGTGGTGGTCATATGTCAGGATACACCATTGCTAAGAAAATCCTTCGCATCGTTATTTTTGGCCTTTGATCTTTAAAGATTGCATTTTAGCAGTCCAAAAATGTCACGCCTGCTAGATTTACAATCGTAAACAGCGCACCCCACCTGCACCCTTACACCCAGTTGTTACCATTGTCCCCTTTGCTGAATGGGTTATTGATTTCATGACATGTAACCCTCACTCAGTCGTGGGGCATGGTTATATCATCGTCCTCATTGATTATTTCACTAAATGGGTCGAGGCGATGCCCACATATGCTGCTGACAGTAAAGATGCCGCTCAATTTCTTTTCAACCATGTCATAGCTCGATTTGGTGTCCCTCAAGGCATCATTACTGATGATGGCTCCCATTTCTGAAATTACATGATGGAAGAGCTCACTACTAAGTTGGGTTTGCATCACAACAACTCAACTCCTTATTATGCACAGGCCAATGGCCAAGTTGAGGAAGTCAACAAAGTCTTGGTTAGAATGATTCAACACACCATTGGGATGCATAAATGAAATTGGCATCTCATGCTATTTTAATCTCTTTGGGATTACCAAACCATAGCTAAGACCACCACTGGATTCACACCCTTTCAGCTAGTGTATGGTCTAGAGGCAACCCTTCCAATTGAGTGTGAAATTCCTTCACTAAAACTAGCTGTTGAATTACTCCCTACTACCTCACATGACGAGGAACGTTTACTTTACCTTGAAAGGCTCGATTAAACTCACCATATTGTAGCATTAGTAATTGAAGCCCAGAATAAACAAGTTAAGGCTCAATACAATAGAACTGTGTCTCCTTGCGTTTTTGCTGAGGGGGACTTGGTATTGTTATATGATCAAGTCAATGATAAATTGGAAGCCGGGAAATTCGAACCAAGGTGGCATGGGCCTTACATTGTTAAACGAGTTTTACAAAAAGGTGCCTATGAGTTAGTAGATTATGAAGGAAATTCTTTGGCTGAGCCACGAAATGGGATTTACCTTAAGAAGTATTATGCATGATTTTTCATGTAAATACTTTTGTACATTAGTGTGTTTTCATTATTGTGCAGTGTGGTTTTCGTGTGTTAGTTTGCTTTTGTAAATCGGTTTTCCTCTGCTTACCTTGTTCTCTACTTGGTTTGCAGATGTCATCCAGTCATTACGTTGATTTTGCTGATGGTGCTTGTTGTAGTACACCGAATCTATGTATCGATGCATGGGCAATCTATGACCCTAATGGTGAGTTAGTGAATTTGTAAGGTATATTTTTAGGTCGTACGACTAATAACATTTTCGAATATTGTGCGGTCATCGGGATTTTGTCAGAAGCTATCGCTCTTGGCATTAGAGAGTTAATAATGAAACTTGATTCACAGCTCATTGTACTACAACTTAATGGACAATATTCAGTTAGAAACCCTCAAATTTTGAGAATGTATTTGCGATTTCGTCTCTTCGAATGAAACTTTAATTTTATTACTTATCATCACATTCCAAGATGCATGAATACATTAACAGATGCATTAGCTAACTATGTGTTAGATAGACATTTGCGAAACATGTAAATCATAAAACATTGCATAAAAGACACGGTGAACAGAAAAACATATATATTATAATAATATATAAATATATATATAATATAATATATATATATATATTATACATATGTAAAGATGTATATAGATGGATGATATGTTATGTATGTATGTATGTATGTATGTATGTATGTATGTATGTATGTATGTATGTATGTATGTATGTATGTATGTATGTATAGAGAGAGAGAGAGAGAGAGAGAGAGAGAGAGAGAGAGAGAGTTTGCAAAAGAGTTTGCTACATCAAAATGAAAAAATTTTTGTTCTAAGACACATGGCTTCATAACCCTACATCAGTGCAGAAAGTAAACTAGAGTTGGCTATTCGCCCACATGGTGCTAATGATAGCATGAAATAGCCCTAATGACTCAGCCCAACAGCCGACACAGTCTGGCAGAAACCCTTTTAGTGTGTCTCTGGTACCGCAATGGCACCTCATCTATCAAGGCATACTCTGGAATGCCCCTGGTTAAAGCTTCTAGGTTAAGGTCTACCTCGACAATCAGATATGCTCCCTCCTCATGAGGAGCCTCCTCAATCTGACATGCCACTCGTCTGGCTATCAGAGAAACCCCTTGAGGTCTCTCTAATCCCACATTTGCAAATCATCGTAAGTTAAATCTCAGTACACATACAAAAAATAAAAAACTTCAAAATTTTTTAAAATAGAGTTTACCTTCATCGGTCCATTGTGTGTTGAGTGGAAGTGGAAGTGGAAGATTTGGATCTCCTTAAAAATCTATGCCTGCATATGCCCAATCATCGACCATGATTAGTTGCTGACACAACCATCCAAAAAATGCTGGAGGGAATGACATTTGCTGGCTGCCTCCATGTCGAGGCATCATCTCACCCCATCTGAGTAATCGTGGATCTCTGGGCACTGGTGCATCCACTTCTATCCACTGATAACAAAACAATGGCACATGTTCTAGGAAGAACGTCACCAAAATGGATTCGAAACTGAATTGTTTCAGACTTTCTGACTTGCACTTAGTAAGTTGGTGCTTCATGAGGACCAAAAAACCCTCACTCCAATTGAAGGATGTGGGATTTAGACACTCGATTGCATACTGGAAATGAGACTTTGTTGCCTCATGCAATGCCTGAGCCCCAACTATTCAGGCCATAGTATGCAGGATTGCTCGTAGTGGGAGATTTGTGATGGTCTTTATATCTATCTTCCCACTTTGGGTCTTTTTAGCCCTTGGATAATGCCTTGCAATCATCATATCCATGCTCTCTCCTCCAGTGCGCAAACCAGACAACTGAACCCATTATCCCTTTCTAGATAAGCCAGTAATGAAATAAATGTCTGCGACATCTGTTTCTAATTCTTGGTCCGCAATCATGAATAGTTGGTGATGCACATCCCACCAACTAATCAAATGCTGCGATAACTCAAGCTAGGATCTAATCCCAGGAATCTTGAAGAACTTGAGAACTTGATGGTCTTCACCTTCATGTCCTCTTTCTTTCCATTCAAACACCATTTTAGACTGATTATCTTGTGTAAAGTCAATAAAACAACATTTCATGAGCTTCCATGGAGGAAAAATTCAAGAAAATTCCTACAACATGGAGGATTTCACAAATTTTTTTTTACCTCAGCACCAACGCCATTGTGTGTGAATTTTCATATGTTGCCGACGCAATGGCCTAGTTGACCATAGGGTGAGCAATGCGGGTCCGATGGATAAAACCCACACTAGTCACCCTCGACACAAAATTTTTGCAAATCCTCCTTGCAACCTAATCTATGGATGAAAATGTATGAAATAAGTATCGAAATGAAGGGAAGGGACAAATATCTTACCTGCAATAGATGGCTCTGAGTGGTGTCTAGGATTGATCGCACTCCTTGCTTGAAAATCAAGGTAAAATGAGGTAACATGCTCTCAGATTTGCAATTTAGTGAAATGATAAAAATGATTTACTTTTTGGCTTTTATAAGTGTTAAATAATATTTTTTTATCAAATTAGGTCATATTTCACTCATTTTTTTAATACTTTTCCTCGAAATCGGTAATGTGTCTTTCCTTGTGCAATGACAGGTCATGCATACTTGGTGATGGTGATTTATTTTGACTGATTCAATGAGTTTTATTTTATCACTTTTTTCGGACTCGTAAAAAATAAATAAAAAAGTGACCCCTTGGAGTCATCTTTAAGCTCTTTTCTAACTCTCGAAAGATGAAAATATTGCCGAGTACTTGTCATTTTGAACTCGTTAAAATTTATGAAATGAAATATACTCAGTATAAGTTTAACCATTTTCTGGATTGAAATAAAGTATTGTATGAAAAAGGAATACCTTAGTCGAGCATGTCTAAGAGGTTCTCTTGGATATTGTTTTCTACCTTTTTGGGTTCAAGGGACAATTTACAAAAAGGGACCTTTGCAGTTTTCTTTTCCACTTCTTTTTCAAATGCTCTAAACATGAAAAATATGCTGAGTTTCCCCTGCGTCAGACTCATAAAACTTAAAACAATGTAGGACTTGTCACCATGACAAGATTGAGTTTCTCCTTCCTAGGGCTCATAAAATTTACTAGGATGGATTCGTCCAAAGGATGAGCTTACACAGAAATCATATGCTATCCCCTTCAAGCTTGCGAGAAAAAAAACGGGGTACTCACTAGAAATGGTGGGGGAAAAAGTGAAAGTGATCATCTCTTGTATTTTGTAAAGGCAACATGTCACTCTTGAGAATGACACACATTTGTTGCTCGTGTCGGGTTTGGGACATCCTCACTTAGTCGCTTGCCTTCCTGGGTTTGGGAAATCCATTTTTCCTCTCATCTGATTGTACCTCTTCCTCATCATGATCTATGCTCATATGTCGAGTTAAATGCTACCAAATTTTGGAGTTGTGTCACCGATATGTTCAAGAGAATTCCTATTTGCAGTTCTTTACTGCTTATACACTATCTGACTTCCTGCCACAGTTCTAGATCACACTTATCTACTCCACTACATCCTCTTGTTTCATGTCGATGATGTGAATTTATTATGGCCCTCCTTCGATAGATCACTTCTTGTTGAATTCAGGTCATTATCTAAGAGGATGATCTAGAAACTCCCTTCCAGTACCTTAGAGCTTGCATGCCTCAATGGCAAGTTCTTTGCATTCGAGGACATGTTTACGTCATTGAACTTCGATTAGATGATTCCATGGGTGTTCAAATTCAACTTCATTATTCACATCCATGGATTGTGCTGATTGTACCTTGAGAGCCATTGTCATTATTGGTGGTTTCTCTCATGCCTATTGATGGTTTACATCATTGATTGGTAATCGGGTGGTTTTCTATCTTGTTCAACTTCAACACATCTATTCACATGTTAGAATTCGTACATTGATTGGGTCGAGACAGAGCGCAAGACCTTGGATTCTGTTTGATAAAATCAAGGTTTCATGGAGTTACGAGTTATTCATGATTGTACACATGTTTCCTCTAGACGAATGGCTATGACCATATTGTGGGTCCTTATCCATGATTTATTCGGAGGGCTGCGACCATACGATGGATTCATACATGTGAACCCTTCTATTTGGATGGCTATGTACATACCATGAATTTATGTATTATTAGATGCCTATTCATGTATCATTAGGCATGATCATCAGAGATGTCAGATATGTATATGTGTATGCTTGCTTTGTAGGTCTCCTGATGGTGTCGTTCTAGTCCTTGCACTGACTTGTAAAGAATCTCAGCCATCACTCCCTGTTCTGCCTTCATGCTTTAGGTGGCATTTGTTACACAGTATTTTGTCACACCTCCTATTCACTTCTTGTTCCATATCCTGAGGTGCCAAAACATTGACAACTATGTAGCATATCCATCATGATATACAGACAAAAGCCTCCCTGAAGAACCAAAGGAAAATTGCCTTGAGTCAATTCTGAAGAAGGTTAGCTAAAACACTAATTTTTAGGGCCAACACATTTTTCTCCACTGCTTGCCCGTGCTGATGGATTATTTCTCTTCTTTACCCTAGCACTTCTAGTGCAGGGTTTTCTATGAGAATTCACGCTGAACCTCTTCTGGTAGGTTTTCCCAAACTAGAGGAGAAGATACGTGCATTATAATCTTCGAGAACAATGAGATGGGTATTGGTTGTTGTTGATATGTTCGAGCTCTCCCAGTTGGACCTCTTGATCGTATCATTATGGGCTTTCCCCTTGAGATGATCACTTCCTGTTGAATTCAGCTCATTATCCGGGAAGATGATCTAGAAACTCCCTTCAAGTACCTTAGAGCTTGCATGCCTCAATGGAAAGTTCTTTGCATTCGAGGACATGTTTACATCATTGAACTTTGATCATATTATTCCACTGGTGTTCGAATTCAACTTCATTATTCACATTCATGGATTGTGCTGATTGTACCTTGAGAACCATTTTCATTATTGGTGGTTTCTCTCATGCCTGTTGATGGCTTGCATCATTGACCGGTAATTAGGTGGTTTTCTATCATGTTCGACTTTGACACATCTATTCACATGTTAGAATTCGTACATTGATTGGGTCGAGACAGAGCGCACGACCCTGGATTCTGTCTGATAAAATCCAAGTTGCATGGAGTTATGAGTTATTCATGATTGTACACATGTTTCCTCTAGACGAATGGCTGCGACTATACCGTGGGTCCATATCCATGATCCTTTTTATTCGGATGGCTGCAAACATACCGTGGATTCATACACATGATCCCTTCTATTTGGATGGCTGTGTCCATACAATGGATTCATGTATTATTAGATGCATATTCATGTATCATTAGGCATGATCATCAAAGATGTCAGATATGTATATGTATATGTATATGCTTGATTTGCAAGTCTCTTGACAATGTTGTTCTAGTCCTTGCACTGACTTGTAAAGCATCAACCATCACTCCCTTTTCTGCCTTCATGCTTTAGGGGGAATTTGTTACACAGTATTTTTTCACACCTCCTATTCACTTCCTGTTCCATATGCCGAAGTGCCAAAACATTGATAACTGTGTAGCATATCCATCATGATATACATACCAAAACCTCCCTGAAGAACCAAAGGAAAACTGCCCTGAGTCAATTCTGAAGAAGGTTAGATAAAACACTAATTTTTAGGGCCAAAGCATTTTTCTCCACTGTTTTCCCTTGCTGATGGCAGATTTCTCTTATTTACCCTAGCAATACCAGCGTGGGTTTTGATATGAAAACCTGCGCTGAACCTCTGCTGGAAGGTTTTCCCAAATTGGAGGAGAAGCTTTGTGCACTAGAACCTTCGAGAACAACGAGATGGATATTGGTTGTTTTTATTATGGCCGAGCTCTCCCATTTGGACCTCTTGATCTTATCATTATGGGTTTTCCCCTCAGACCTTCCTTCCTCTTTTATGCATCCCTAACTCCCTCTCCCTTCCTATAAATCAACTCCCTTCCATCGCAAAATGGTTGGTCATTGATTGGCTACATTCCAATACTGTAATTATGCCCAAATGATGCCCATTCTAACTTGGAGAAGGAGTCTTTGAAGAGTATTTTCTTGGACCTGGACATCCGCCAAAAGTAGGTCTCCAACATCAAGGCATACATTGTATGCTTCCCTTTTTAGCTCATTAATATATATCATATAATATATATATATATATTATATATATAATAATTATATATATATATATATATATATATATATATATAATATATATATATAATATATATATATATATATTATATATATATATATAGATATATATGAATATGATATTCACTTTCCATAATTATGTAAATGTTTTTGCTTTTAGCTTAATACTCCTTGATATATTAAGTAGTTTATGTTTGATGTATGCCATATATGCTCTTGTATCTTGCATAGCTCTTTGATCTTTCTTTTAGGTACTCAGATGTGAAGAACAAGTAAGAAGAGAGCCTGGAAGCAAAGGAACCAAAGTCATCTCCAAAGGATTGAGCGATTAGCATCATAGCGAGGTAGGAAACTCTCTCTTTTCATTTGTTAAACATAACCTAGGAAAGTGTATGTTAGTTTGTTTAGTTTATTGCTATACCCACTCATTGGGCTAGAGGGATCACCTTTTTCTACAGAGGGGATTTACCTTCACAACACTGATACCCCAAGAGTTTGTGTCCATCTTCTGAAAGGTGGGACAGGGCCAAGAAGGAGTGTGCCAAAAATTTCCTTCCAGAGAAATCCTACCCTGAGCTAGCCCGAGCAAACATGAGAGCTACTAAAAAGGGAGGGCGTGAACCTAGTCCCAAAGAGAGAATGAAATCTTGCACCCCAAATATGTAACCAAATTATGTTCACTCGAAAAATAGAACCTAAACTAACCAGGGATGAAAATCACAAGTAGGATGAGATGGGATAGAGAACTCATCTAAGATTTATAACTGCAACCCTATAGAATCCAGCCCAAACCACCGGGATCCAAATACGGCCTAGTCATTACCCCGTGAGGAGAGACATTGACCATTATTTGCAAGAAAAAGTTCAAGTAGTTGGGATATCTTGTCAAGGCCATGGGGAGTAAATGTTGCATGGAGGGAGAGAGGGCTTGCATGAAAACCAACTTCAAACTCCTACAATGAGCCTTGGATAAAGAAGTCAATGTGAGAAGTCTCACACTTATCTATAGACTCAGTCCTAACCGCTTCACATGGAGGAGAAAGTGGTGGCTGCACGGTAGAGGAGAGGGGAGAGGTGTCATCACATAAGTGTATGGGGAAGGACGAGGAGTAATCAAGTTGATGATGAAAGGGGTATGATGGGGGATGACAAGGGAAACAATCATAATCTTGTTATACCATGTATGAAGGAGAGGGTAATGGGGGGGGAAAGAGGGGGAAAAATAGGGGGGTTACGGTATAGGGCAAGGAATAAAGACCCCATTAACTTCCAATTTTCCTTCCGATAGGTGACATGCTTTATTAGCCATCATATTTGCTTTTGAATTAAGGTACCCGAGGATGTGCCAATCTTGAGAGGTCTCAAAGGAGGAAAGGGCACTCTGAGAATGAAGAAGAGTTTGGCTTAGGTGATTGTCCTGGGTCGGGGTGGAATTTTTGAGGCTTCTAATAATCATATAGGAGTCACACAGAATTTTGATGCTTTTAACTTCCCTTTTCTTCGCTAGAAGGAGCCTCATATACAAGGTGTAATGCTCTAGGTGGATATTGGTGGCCACCCGCCAAGTCCACTTTGACCCCCACCATTATTTCTTTCAGCTTTTTAATTTCCTTAATTGTAGCACAATTTACTATTTTTAGCAGTTTTTCGGATCCTAAACTTTCGAAGCCGTTTTGCGGCCCTAAATGACGTTTTTTGGGAAAACTGGGAGCAACATGGGTCCATGGACTGATGTTGCTCTTCCCAAAGTTGTAGTTCTCAGATAGATCTTTCTAACAAGATATTTTCATGTCAAATGGAGATCGTATGCCAAAGTTACGACCCCGGGAAGTTGATGTACCAATTTACCCAAACGGGGCCCACAATTTGGCGTTTCATCTTCTAGGGTTAAGTTTTTGGATGTTTAGGGTTTTCTATTGTTTCTCAACAATAAATAGGCCTTCGAGCCTCATTGTAACACAGTTCAAAGGCATGTAGCCACCACATCTCTTCTCAGAGATAAGCTACCATTGCCCTAG